>PVKS010030259.1:0-24562 GCA_004027875.1 Aplodontia rufa | reverse complement strand
TCTGATGGCCGAGTAGTATTCCATAGTATATATGAACCAAAGCTTTTGTATCCACTCATCAAGTGAGGGGCATCTGGGCTGGTTCCATAATCTAGCTATAGTAAATTGAGCTGCTATAAACATTGATGAAGCCACATCACTATAATACGCTGATTCTAAATCTTTTGGGAAAATTCCCAGGAGTGGGATAGCTGGGTCGAAAGGTGGTTCCATCCTTAATTTTTTGAGGATTCTCCATACTGCTTTCCATAGTGGCTGAACCAGTTTGCAGTCCCACCAGCAGTGTAGTAGTGTTCCTCTTTTCCCACAGCCCCTCCAGCATCTGTCGTCGTTTGTATTTTTCATTTTTGCCACTCTAACAGGAGAAGCACTAGTAACTTCTAAGAGACACAAAAGAATAAGGCGCACATTAAACATAAAGGCTGCTAAGAGAAAGAAATGACTAACACAATAAGTGCGAAGAATAAAAATAAACCTCATCTGGGAAATCAATCCCAGAAATTTTCCCAGGGTAACATGTAAATAAGTAAAATATATTAAATAAATCAAAGCTAAAGGATCAAAAGTATAAGAAAAGAGTTAAATGATTAAATATGGACTCAGATCGATGACTTCCTGCATCTATCAACAAGGTGCTTCTATGAAGAGAAAGAGAAGATGGAGAAAATAAGAGAGAAGGAAATAAAGAAAACATACGTTAAAGTAGTCCATACTTCAAAAAATAATCCATAGTTTGAATGACCACAAATACTCTGGTGAATAAAGTAAGTCAAGTTGTACCAAACTTTTTATAGAAGAGTAAAAGACCAAGAAAAATAAGCTCTGTTGAAAAGAAACTTCTCAGATGACAAGTCTTAATAAGCTGGAGAATTGAGATAATGAGTTCTTGGACAGGAAAAGTCTAATAGGGCTATGGGAACTAATAGCAAGCCAGAAATGAGCTAAGCATTCAGGGAAACTTGGTTTAGAGCTAACGTGGTGAAAGTCAGTGGGGTAAAGAACAAAATGGTACTGAGATTATTGATTAGCCAGCCAGGTGGCAAATGTAAGTCTGTCTCAACTTCTTACAAAGATACAATGATTCACAAATGGAATAAGATTTAAATGTAAAAATCACAACTCACCCTATAAAAATTAGTTTAGAAAACATCTGATAATAAAAATATAAGAACCATATGCTATAGTTTTGAGTAGAAATTAACTCCTCCTCTTTGGAGAATAATCTGGTCATATATATTTAATATCTATTATGAAACATAAAAGTGCAGGGTGTGTATATTCTAAGACCCAGCAATTCTATGTCTAGATATTTCCCTTAGAAAACCTAACATATATCTCAAGAAGACTGTATGGAGTTATTTAAATAGAAAAAAATAAATAAAATACAAAGCTTGAAACTTAACCATCAGTAAATAGAGGAATAATTAAATTGTGATACAATCATAAACTGTGGTTTAATTGCCAAAGTACTATACATGTGGTATAAAAACAAATTAGAGCCACTTGAATCAACATGAATAAATCTAAAGAAAAGGAAAGCCAAAAAAAGTGTCCATATGTATAATACCACCTGTACCTGCATAAAATTCTTTAAAAAGACACAGAACATCATATGTATGCATACGTGTGTGTATTGAAAATATTGAAAGTTGCATGAAAATAATGCACACCACTTCATTGGTGTGATATGGGAAGGTACAGAAGTTTTCAAATGCATCTGTAACCTTTTTTCATATGTTTATAAATTATGGCAAAATATTAAGATTTGATAAAACTGACAAAATTATTTTTGGTCTTATTTTCCCCCTATGTTTTTTATATGTTGAAATATTTTATAATAGCTAAATATACTACAAATATATTGAAATTAATTCAATAAATTAAGATTATTCAGAATAGTCATTTTATAATTAATTTAAAAAATGCTAATAATTTTTTAAAGAGTAAGCAAATAAATCAGTAAAACTTGTAGCTAATTCCAAATTAGTAAAATGAAAGCTATTATAAAATTATAATCTGAAGAGTTTGTCATTCTCAAGGTTGCATATTTAATAATTGGAGGAACCAAAATTTCAACTGAATCTCTCACTAAGGACATTGCTTAAAATGCTACGATAAAGTATAGCTTCCTATAGTCAGGTTGGCCTTCTTAAATAAGAATAATACCCTCATAAGGTTTGAACAGTATCACAAACACAAGTAAAATATAAATAAATACTAAGAGAAAATATTTCCAATGTGGGTCATTTAAAAAGGAGTACTCTTCAGAATGTACAAAGAATGTCAACTCAAAGAAAAAGATGACACAATGAAAAAGCATATGAAGAGGCACTTGACAAGAAAAGAAGTACAGAAGACCAGACATAAGAAAATACTCTCAAATAAAACAATATTAGTTAGCGCTGTTGGCCACAGTATCAGAAAGCACTTTCCTATGTCACTGTTGGTACTCTAAAACTGCATGGTGAGTTAGCAAGATCTTTCAAAATTAAAAATATAGGTATTTTATTTTGTCTTAAAACAGAAGTTTTCCCACATAAAAACAAAGCTTTGAATACAGTATTGCTTGAAATACTGAAAAATTGGAAGTATCCAAAATATCCATCAATGAGAAAAGGATAGAGTATCTACCTTGTAGAGTGTAGTATAGCTATATTGCATATATTGTATGTAGAAACCATATTTAATATAAAATTATGAGCTATGAACATGTGTACTGATTTGGAATGACCAAGGAGAAACAAAGTTAAAAATTGTCATTGAAGGACAATTTAGGAGAATTCTGTTAACTTGGACATAATGACATACGTAAGATATTACACATACACACAAAGTTCTCTAAGGAAATATGCCATTATTTCCAGAGATACCCTCATTAAGGGGATGAGGGGAAAATATTAAAAGAGACTATTATTTTACTGTGTGTACTTTTGTTATAATGTACGAATTTGAACTACTTTGTAATTAAAAATATGAAATGTTCAAGAAATGAATTCCATTGTTTGATTGTTTACAAGAGACAATGAACAAAACACAATGAACACTTTGCATTTCATCTGGTTTTGCCTGTACAGATATGACCTTAATAGAAATATGTGGAACAATTTTAATGAAGCACTATGGTTAAGTCTGATTTGTCCTTGTATCGTATTATACAATTCATTTTTTACTTCTCTTTATCTGGGCAAATAAATGCCTCTAGGGCAGTATTGATAATCTCTAAACATTATTAAACTCTTGTAATGTTCTCTGTAAGTACATTACACAAATCACCTCTCCTATTACTCATAATAATCTCCTGTAAAAGGTGCTAATTTTATCACCATTTTATAGATAAGAACACTAAGTTTGGAGAGATTTAAATTGGTTTTTGAGCCTAGGTGGCCTAGCTTTAGGATTTGTTTGTAACCACTCTGTAGCTCCCCAGACCCCAAATCCAATATATTTCTTTTTACCTCTTCTGTACCATGTGTGCTACCTTTGGAGCAACTGTGTATTTTCAACATTAAGTCAGTGTGTTATCAAATTATATAACCCTTCAATAGACTCTAAAGAAATTTAGAATCAACTGGCCATGCATGATATTACTAATTTCTTGCTATACCAGTAATAATTATTCTTGAATAGACTACTTGCTACACCCTGTCGATTGTTATTTTGGTACTCTTTCATTTTTATTGACTACTCTGGCAGCCATAACTCATTCAAAGTGACAGTAAGTACTACCTGACTTTTCTCTTTTGTTACAGAACATCAATATTGATCTCTTTCCCAGTTCAACACTCTTAACGTGACTGAGGATTTATGTAGCTCATCTTGACTGAAAGTACGATAAATGATAATAACATTAATCAAACACTAAAGAGTTACAAATTCTGGAAAAGACAAAAAATGTATTGAAATTAAAAGGTACTATGTTAAGGGGTATTTCTTTCCTTCCATTGAATTGCAATCTAAGTGTCAATCTCTCTCTTATATTATTACCATCTTCCAGTTTAAGTTGGGAAAGGGGAAGTTTGTCTAGTATTTGTTCCTGAACCATCTTCCTGCTATTCACTGTTCATCCACATTATCTGCCTCTATCAACCTGCTCTTGCTCAGTTTAGTAACTGATAAGCCTACCTTGAACTTCTGGGCCCAAAAAAGATTTTCTGGTTGTCTATCAGCAGAGAGGTAAGTATGAGATATATCTCATTTTTTGTCACTGATGTATCCTTTCATTACCAAAACTTAATGGAGTATCAGAATTTATACAAAGAGTAAGGTAAATATACTGAATTTGAGTACAGAAAAGGAAAAAAATTAACTATATATGTGAACTGACTTTTTTTTTGTAGGCCACGAGATAGGCATGAAAAATAATTAGCCTTTAACATTTGGTCTTTTGAGTTCCTTGCCTAGCTCCCCTGTGCTTAGGTACTAGTATTAAAAGGAATAGAATAGCAGATATTATGTATATCTCCAAACCACTTTGAGGAAACTCACCCTCTATACAAAGTTGATTTTGCTTTAAAACTTGCCCTGTAAGCAGAAAATTCATGAAAGCAAATGTACCCAATAACACATTTATTAGTACCTTGATTATTTATTCTAGACTAACTTCTTAATCAAGGAGGGGAAGTTCTAGATAGTTCAGAGGGCTCTGGTGCACTCTGATGTCAAGTAAAGTGTCAAAGTTTTCCTGATCTTCTAGAGGCCCCTGTTGATAAGACAAATGTAGCTCTTCCAAAGATAAACATTCATTGGTTTAAAGAGTAAAATATAGATCTGCATTTTGGAAGAAAAACAGTTTCCTAAACACAACATAAGCAGTCTACACCCATCATTTAACAAAACTGGACTTTATTCACAAAAATAATGTCAGTCTCATCCTCTGCCTTTCAAAGTTTTTGGATTGCTAATAAAAATTGTGCAACTACAAAATCATCCAGCCATCAGTGCCTAGAAAAAGGACCACTGACATTTTCCATTCTTCTATATATTATGCCTGTTTGCATGTGGCTGCTATTCTCTATCAAAGATAAATCGTAAGTCTCCCATGAGATACTAGAGAGGCCAGGAGGGTGTTCCTTTCTTCTGTATGAGAAACAAAGATGGCTTGATTGTATGCTCCTAGTATATAATGGGTACCTTTTTTGGATTGTTTTAAACAATTGGGTTTTTTCTTTTTGTCTATACTTAGATATATTGATTAAAAATTCTTTAATGAGTTTTTAATCTTTAATGATTTCAAATTCTATAACTCTTCAGATTTGCAAATGATATAGAATTAAGACAAATTTTCAAAATATTATTTTGCATACATAAATACCTTTCTGAAATTCAAGTTAAATTATGTATATTGAAAAGTTAATACATCATGATCAAGTGGCTTCATTCCAGGAATGCAAGGCTGGTTCAACATATGCAAGTCAATAAAGGTAATTCATCACTTAACCAGAATTAAAGATAAAAACCATACAATCATCTCAATTGATGCAGAAAAGGCCTTCGATAAAATTAAACACCCATGTATGTTCAAAACTCTGGAGAATATAGGGATCAAAGGAAGATACTTTAATTTTGTAAGAGCCATTTATGACAAACCCAGAGACAACATTATACTTAGAGTGAAAAACTGAAACAATTCCCACTAAATTCAGGAATAAGACAAGACTGTCCACTCTCACCACTCTTGCTCAATCTAGTCCTCGAAACCCTAGCCAGAGCTATCAGACAAGAAAAGAAAATCAAAGCAATTCAAATAGGAAAAGGGGAAGTCAAGTTATCCCCTTTTGTCAATGATATGATCCTACACTTAGCAGACCCAAAAAGTTCAATCAGAAGACTACTAGAGCTTATAAATGAGTTTAGCAAAGTGGCTGGTTCCAAGATCAACACTCATAAATCAAAAGCTTTCCTATACTCCTCAGCAGCAATTCAGCCAAAGAAGAAATCAGAAAATCTATCTGTAAGATGTATGTCTTTTCTGTCAAACTTAAAAGATTGTGATATATAACCTACTACCTCCATTTTATATCCCCCTCCCCCTTTGAAGATAGTAACTCCCTCACCTGTGTACACTCACCTATGTCCACCCACCTCTTTCCAAGGACCCCTTCTGGTACCCAGCCATCCTCTTCCGGTGAACTCTGAATCACTATGACCCTTGCCACATGTGCGACAACCCCCACCCTCATTCTCTCCCAGTTGCCGCCTATTCCCTCTTTGCACCTGCCTCCACCTAATCACAGCCAATCGTGCAGACTGTGCACTTGAGCTTCTCTAATTAGAGCAAAGGACAGTATTGCATCAGGTTGGAATTAAAAACCCCTAACTTCCTTGTGAGGTGCGCATTTTTCTTTTGTCCTTTGGCCAAAGTAAAATTTCTGCCTTGCTCACCTACACCCTAACCATGTGTTTGATTTCATTTATAACACATCCCATTCACAATAACCTCAAAAAGCATAAAATACTTGGGCATTAATCTAACAAATGATATAAAGGATCTCTACAATGAAAATTATCGAACATTAAAAAAAAGAAGAAGACCTGAGAAGATGGAAAAGCATTACATGTTCTTGGTTATGCAGAATCAATATAATTAAAATGGTCATTCTGCCAAAAGCCCTGTACAGATTCAAAGCAATCTCCATTAAAATACCAATGACATTCTTCATGGATATAGAAAAGGCAGTTTTCAAGTTCATTTGGAATAACAGGAAACCCAAGATAGCCAAAACATTACTAAGCAAGAAAGACTAAGCTGGAGGTGTCACAATACCTGACCTGAAATTACAAATAGGGCTATAGTAACAAAAACAGCATGGTATTGGTATCAAAACAGACACGAAGAACCATGGAACTGACTAGAAGATATCGAGACAAACCCACAAATGTTTAACCATCTGATATTTGACAAAGGGGTCAAAAATACAGTAAAGAGGAAAGACACCCTATTCAACAAATGGTGCTGGACAAACCAGACAGCCATATGCAGACAACTGAAATTAGATCCTTATCTCTCACCCTGCACAAAAATCAAATTGAAATGAATCAAAGAATTAGAAATTAAACCAGCAACTATACAATTGCTAGAAGAAAAAATAGGATCAACACTCCACAATTTTGGTGTAGGCACCTCCTTCCTTAACAAGACTCCAAAAACACAAGAAATAAAGCCAAGAATAAATGAGTGGAATGCCAATAAACTGAAAAGCTTTTGTGCAGCTAAAGAAGTAGTCAAGAGTTTCAAGAGAGAACGTACAGAATGGGAGAAAATCAATGCATGCTATGCCTCTGACAGGGAACTAATATCCAGAATATACAAAGAATTCAAAAAACTGAACACCAAAGCCACTAATAATCAAATCAATAAATGGGCTAGGGAACTAAACAGAAGCTTTTTAGCAGGAAGTCCAAAAAGCGAACAAAAATATGAGAAAATGTTCCACATCACTAGCAATCAGAGAAATTCAAATCAAAACTTCACCAAGATTCCATCTTACTCCAGTCAGAGTGTCAAAGATGAAGAATACAAATAATAATAGATGCTGGGGAGGTTGTGGGAAGAAAGGAACACTATCACATAGTTGCTGGGACTGCAAACTTGTATAGCCACTCTGGAAAGCAGTGTGAAGACTCCTCAAAAAACTAGGGTTGGAACCACTTTACAACCCAGTTACCCCACTCCTGGGAATTTTCCCAAAAGAGCTAGAATTTGCATACTGCAGAGACAAAGCTACATCAGTGTTTATAGCAGCTCTATTTACAATAGCTAAACTACGGAACCTACCCAGATGCCCCTCATTGGATGAGTGGATTTAAAAACACATATACACATACATACAATGGAGTTCTACTCTGATATTAGATATCAGGACTTTTGCAGCCAAATGGATGGAGTTGGAAAAAATTATGAAATACCCCAAACTCAGAGACTTAAGGGCTGTTTTCTGTCATACATGGAAGCAAGAGTAAAGTCTAAGACAGGATGAAATTTAGCTAAGTTTAACTAATAATCTCAACATGGGTGAAATTTCACATAAGTGGGGAAATCATGACTATGAAGGTGGGGGGGAGGGAGAAAGGCAGGGGGTGGGGAGTGATTAGGGGATTATCAATGCAACTGGGAATTCTCGACACCCATGAGAAGCTCAATTATATACACAGGCAGGCACAGAAACTCAGAAATTTCAAAAATTCATTCACATGTATATGCTTATTTCTATCTATAATGTGGGGGTAATGCAGAGAAGACATGAGAGGAGGGAGTAGACAACATGTGAAGATCCTGGAGTAGGATCAGCCTTAACTTACTTTGTCAATATCCATGTATGCATGATTATGCAATAATTCCCTCCAATATATAAGACTATGTGAAATAAATTAAAAAAATATGTATGTTGCTCAAGTAATTTGCCCATGATGTTGATGTGGGACTGGTATATAATGTCAAAGAACATAGAAGGATCTAGTACTTGAATCAACTCTATATTTAACCAAAGAACTTCTGCAGTCTAGTAGTCTAGTCTACCCATCCCTCCTGTTTCTTCTACTTTCTCAATTTCTACAAATGCAACTATTATTATGTAGAGAACTTCCTTTGGGGAATGTTATTGATATATATTCAATTTATAATGCATTATATTTTGGGGAATAATTAGAAATATGCATTTTCAAAGCAACTTATTTTTATGCACAAGAAGAATTGAGGTTTCTAAGCAAACTGCCCTATTATTTACAAATAAAAAGGAAGATAATTTAGCATGGAGGACAAGATCTCAATAACTTGAAAATATTCATGATTGAACCAAATGGACTAAGTAAGAGGTAGGAATATGAGTTATGAGTAGCTCTTTGAGTGGAAGAGTTATAGCCTTTTAAAATTTTGTTTCTCATGTGTTTCAAGTACCTAGAATGACACTGAAGAAAAAAATGTTGATTAGCAATAAATTATCACTGAATAATGAATGAATGAATTAAAGACACACATTTGCACTTTATATGTAGGGAGTGAAATTGAAATGACTTTCCATTTAGCTTCCATATTAAAGAGCAAGGTCTCATTTGCAGAAATGCCCACTACATTACCTAGGCCTTTGTCCTTCCTCTCCTTGGAACACAATTAGCAACCCATGCACAAGGCTGGAGGTAACAATCCTTGGATAGAAGAGGAAGCAGTTATAGAATTGGGAGGATTTAGTGTGTTGTGGGTTTCATGGTTTTATTTGGAGGTTTAATAATCCTTTAATAGTTTTGAACTTTTGATGTCTGTAATTTGGTGTTTGAATCTCTCACAAAAACAAGTTTTCAGATCTTAGAAAATACAAAAAAATGCATACTTGATAGCAATCAGATTCCATCTGACCTGCTGTCTTAGTAAAGCATCACACTAAAGCAACATCCAACACATATTCAGTGACCCAGTTTCGCCACACATCCCTGTCCCAATTCTCTTCATAATTATGATTATCAGTGCTATTCCTACTTACACTCTTGCTCCTTCTTGAATCATGATCTCTCTTGGATTCACAAGTCTGATTCTTGCTTTTGCCTCTCTTTTTCAACAACACACAAAAAATACACTGTGGATATTGAGCATCAGATATATCTCCGTTTCTCTCTTCTGAGGTAATACTCAAACTGACTTTTGTGATTGTTTGTGTAATTGAGAGGAGATAAAATGATATTAATAAACTGTTTTACACACACAGTCAAGGATCACTTTGCTTTGAAACCATACCCATTTTATTCTGTACCCATCGTAGTAGAAATTCAAACTCATCTCTTGTCCTCCACCAAAAATAGCAAGGGTTAGGCAGAGGGCTGAGTTTAGAATTCCAAACTGTCTCAGATGATGTGGTCTGAAAGTATGTTGCCCTGAGCATATTGTTTCAAGAAGGGTTTATGAATATTTTACAATCCAAGGTAATTAAGATGTTGTTTGAACTTTTACATTTAAATCTACAATGCATCCAGAATTGATTTTTTAGTATGGTACACAGGAGAGATCAGTTAAATAGTCAATTAGCCCAGCACTATTGATAAAAAATCCTTTTCCCCACTGTACTTCCATCACAGAATTACAGCTGTCATCATCGTCACCATCACTGGTTTATAAACCTGTCTCTGTCTCTTTCGTTAAACCATGAGCACTTTCCAATAAGTGCTTTATTCAGTTTTTTCTCTATACCTGACACAGTTGCCAGTTAAAAGACTATTTTCAATAAAGTTTTATTTAATAACTACGTCAGTTCAATCCATACAATGGGTAGAGGTCATGTAGAAAGTACACAGTGTTTTCAAACTTCAGGCATCCTGTCTTGCTGTATTTTTGGGAAGATTGGGAAGATGGTAAGAGGCTGTGGAGGGCGGTGAATTACTGTGGCAGATTTTAGAAGATCGGCAGAAAACAAGAGAACTTCCAAAGGATTGGAGGCAGGCTCATGCTTTGACTTTCACTGCATTCTAAATTGCTGTGATGCGGATTCCCAGAAATACTAATAAATGAATCTTAAGAACATTAAAAAATTAGAATAAAGAACTTTTAAGAGCTAACATCAATTAACTGAGAACAAGTTATGACAGATTAAATTTAATTGTTCTGAAGAAAACCAAAATGATTCTTACGAAAACACTGGGGATTATAAAGACAGTTAACATACAGAGACTTACGGCCTCCCCTCTATTGCATAATGGCCAAACATAAATTCACCAGACACAGCCACTTGTCCCAGGGAGGGCAAAGACCAGCTTACACTAAAGGAGTCTGTGAGCATACTTCTCTCATAAAATTCCCTCACTACAGTCTTCCCACCTTTGAGAGGCCGGGATTTCTTGCTGCCTTTGTGTTTTCACTACTCTAAGATTTATAGCTCTGTAAAAGTAATATTTAAGCAATGCCCCTAAGTAACTTCTCTGAGTCACTTTCCAGGGAGTTACTTTTCTCCTGTACCTGGGCACAGCACATGTTAACAAACTTATTTTTCTTGTGTTCATCTGTTTTGTTACAAGAGTTTCACAAATAGTAACTTTATAAGGGTTAATGATGTATTTCTCCCTTTCAGCTTTTTTTATCTTACAAAATTAGGAAAACGTAGTTTAAGTATTTTAGAAATGCTGTTGGTATATTCTCTCATGACACTTAGTGAAGAAGATCTGCGATTCCTAGACAAGTTGATTAAGGACAGAAATTGTGATTTCTCGATCAGTGTTTGATGCCTGACCCTAACATATTGTAATAAATCACTGCTAACAGATGATTTATAATACAACCAGACTGATTCTTATACAGCAGTGTCTCCATTGAGCATAAACATGCACTCAGGATCTAGCTATTTGATGACCTGGGAGTCCAGCCTTTGTGTGATCTGAAAAACACAGAGCTTTTGTGTGGGGCTAAAAGATAATGGAGGCACTGGAGAAAGAATGGAAAAGAAAGACGAGAGGACAAGGCTGGCTAAGACAGAGATGGCTTGGAGCTCTCTCTCTTGCTTGAGGAACTAGGTTCCAGGTCTCGTGACGATTAATCAGAGAAGTTTGAAGATGTAGTCATGCAAGACACTTCAAGTTGTGGAAATAAACATCACTGCTCTTGGTCCAGGTGAACTCTCCTCCCCAGCCTTGACCTTGAGCACTGAGGGGTTGAGGAGTTTGGAATGCTCAGAGGAGCCACATTAGTGGATCCCTATAAGGAATCCCGGCAGTAGATGTCATGGTTATGTGACTCAGTGAAGAAGAACATGAGCCTATAAGTGGCACAGCCTCACATCCCAGAAATAGCTGGTGGTGATTTTGCCAGAGGACTGGAAAAGTTTCCAGTTTCAAAGACAGAGGCTAAGTTATAATAGTTTAAAAATTAATGCTCAGAGTACTTGTCTAGCACGTGCAAGGCCCCGAGTTCAGTCCTCAGTTCTGAAAAAAATTAATGCTGATGTGACTTCATTTTTACAGGTTAAGGAGACTTAGAGAAAATTTATAACTTCAAAGTGATAAATGGCTATATATAAAAGTAGCAAATTATTGAATTCCTAACGTAGCTCAAATCTGTTATGTATAATTTTCATTTAAACTTTTTAATAATCCTGCTAAATTTTATTAGCAATAAATGTAGTCCTTTTTATCAACCTACTTTTTCAGATAAACACTGAAGACATTTGTGAAACTATTGATTTTTAATGCCATTTAAATTTCTATCCAGTTAGTTTTACATGTATGTTTATTTAGAAGAAAATAATACCATTGTCATGTTCAGATTCTTTATATTTTGTGCAAGGCATATTTCTCCAACTATCTTCAAAATGTATTGTTTTTATTTAAAAAGTTAATTTCATAAAAGCCACAAGGTTCTTGAAAAGATTATTTCTAACTTACATCATGTACTTTGCTAATATTGTAAGTGAGCTTTTCTTTCATTATATTTTCTAAATGAGAATTGCTGAAATAATACACATTGTTGTTAAATAGCTTTCACACATGTGAAATATATTTACTGAATATTTTATTATAATATTTTTGCTTAGTCATATATATTTTCTAGGTATATCATCACATCTGCAAATAATAATGTCTTTGCTTTTCCAAAACATATGTACAACTTACTTCTTTTTAAATTTCATTACATTAATCAGGGCTTACAGAACATAGAAAGAATCATAATCATTGTGAGCTGAATTATCTATTTTTACACCATTCCATGTGGCAAAATAGAAATACTTTAGATGATTCCTAACTCCTATAATAAAATTAAAGCCCTAAGGATAAATACTCTGAAGGGAAGTATGGAAAGTGGTAGAGAGAGAAATATATTTATGAATTTATATCTTGGAAGTGAGAAGAAAGTTGCAGGGAAACACTTGGCCCCGTAACCGTGGCATGAGTGAGTGCCAGATGTGAAGCCAGATCTTGCAGAAGAAAGGTAAAAAATGAATGAAAATATTAGATGTAGTATGATGGGAAGGGTATAAAGCCTGGAGCTCATACATGAGAGTGGATGCGAGGAAGCAAATTTTGTCTTCCTCACACCTAATTTCACCTGAGGTCAAGCTGAAAAGACATAACGTATTGGATGGTGCTGATTTTTAACTTCAGCCAGATGAATGAGCTCGTATTATTTCATGTCTGTATTTCTGTTTGGAAGTGAAAGCAAAATTTCATGGTCACCATCACAGGCGCAATCAATCTAATTCCTTATGGTAATGGGGGCATTTTTCTGAGGAATTTGTGGTAAGAATTAAGATGAGTCTTTATAGTCTAAGCAACAAGTAATTGGATAGAGATAGATTGAGGTTTTCCATGAGAACCATTTGAATTCGTAAATAAAAATCAATATGTGGGCAGAATTTGCTGGAAGTGGAGATTGGATTAGAACTACCTGTGCAATCATGCAGAGATGTCACATTTGCAGACAGAACTAGCACCCACACTTCTGGTTAGTGGCTATTATGATGCAGGAAAGGCTGCAAAGTCTCAGGAAGATTCTTTCCACAGCTGACACGTTTCCAGCTGATGATGGGAACCTCTTCTTTACAGAAAAATGCTCTTTTCCAGTCAGTTGCTCTCTTTTCAGATAATTAAATTTTAGAGAGCAGGGGTCAGGGTGTCAGGAGCAATGAGGGGAAAGAGTGTGCATTTTGGAAGCAAAATGACAGCTCGAATCATGACCTACTCCCATCACATTAATAGTTTGTGCAATAACTCAAAACTCTACAAACCACAGTTTACTCATCAGTAAAATAAAGCTATACCATGTGATATTATCAAAATTAAACTAAGCAACATATATAAATTTAATGACTTGGTAGATGGCATTTTAAGGAAATTTAAAATGTTGGTTCTACTTTAATGGTATTTGAAATGTTACTTTAACTTTTGCACTCTTTAGATCTTTGTTCACAATCTTCCTCTTTTAGCTAGAAGTGATTATTGACTAAAAAAAATAAAAACAAAGATGCAAGTGTATGAAAAATACGATTCCATTTCTCATTTCTGGACCACCAAAATATGCACTTTAAACTTATCCCAGGAACCATAGTCCTAATAGACAAGCATTTGAGTAGACAGAAACTACTTGGACTTTGAGGTAGGAATAAGTGTTCAAAGTCCCAGAAACTCCTCTTTAAATATAAAGTGACAAAACTTAGATGCCAGAACACAGTGGTTTGCACTAGTCTATCAGTCGTAGATCAGGAAACACTCAAGAAACAGCAAGGTGCATATCCTACAGGAAGGAAAGTATTGTAGTTAAAATGTATTCGTGTTGCATTAAAGTACTTCACATTTGTTAACTCATCCATCTTCACAATAACCTTTGGTACAGATAAGGAAACTGAAGTTCAGTAAGTAACCCAATATCACACAGCTTATAAAGCTTAAAATTGGTGGCACTCATTTTTGAGCCTCTGTGATTTGGCTCAAATCTGTGCTCTTAAACATAGAAAGAAAAGCTGGTCCTCCTCTTGGGAGGAAGTATTGGAGAGTATTGGCAAGCAGAGCACTTGTCTACCATCTGAGATCTAAATACTTGGAGAGGATAGATAAAAATATTGTCAGACATGTTTAGAAATTCCAAAGTAGAGGAGACTATGACGACGGCCTCATATTTATACAATGGTTGCATAATTGGCCAGACTGTCTTGGTCATCGTGGTGTGATTACTTTGTCTTACTAAGGAAGTGTTTCTCATTCTCTGAGTCTGATTCCAGGGATAGAATCAAGGGCAAAGCAACCCTCTGGAGCACGAGCCACTGCCTTTATTAGTCAGCAGCCCTCTCTGCTTGGGACTGCTGTTTTAAACAATCCTCACAGCTCTGACACCTATCTATATTCAATATGTCATGTCATTCTAACTAAAAAAACTGGTCTTACACCAAATCATCTATTCTTGCAGTTCCTGCAAGTACTACCTCATGTCTTCCCTTGATCACTGAATAAACTATACTATGGTTTAACCAAAAAATTAAAAAATAAATAAATAAAGGGGGGAAAACTTCATGCTTCTCAGAAGGTCCCCAGATACCATCCCACCCCACCATTCACATATGTGCATATGTGCGCACACACACACACACACACACAACACTGCAGTAAAAGGTGGGTTGGCATGGAGGATTGTTTAGAAAGGACCAGGTGTACCCAGCATTTTGACCACCTTGTCCTATATGTTCTTGAATAGCAGTGGGGCATCCTGTGTGTCACTGGATGACAGATGCATCTGAAATTCAGAAATAGGGAGAGGTATGCAGAAACACTCCAGGGGGGAGAGACACTGGTCAGGAAAATTCCTGGGGTGCACGCTAGAAGAATGCAGCATGTGTTGCCTCAAAGCTGAAGTGAAGGCCCCTTTAGGGTTCACTATTCAAGCAGCATAAGGAAAGCTGGATCAGGTTCACAGGGCCTGAAATTGGGAGAACTCCAGGAGCCCATTTTAAGCAAAAAAAAAAAAAAAAAAAAAAAAAATTTAAAATTATCAATACAATTGTAAAAATGAAAGTGATATTTTTTGCAAAAAAGAAAAATCTATTAAAGCTCACAAATTATAAAAACACAAATTCCAAGAACACTAGATAATACCACCATTTTTATTAAGTACTTATTTATATCTTAATAAGATATTTTCTTACCTTTTGTTCCATATGCTCTTTGATTATCTCTTCATATGATAATTATTTTGTAATATTTTCTATAGAGAGAACAAGGTCTTCCTCAAGAAAGACCTTGGTTGATAAACTTAAAAAAATGACTGATGGTTAGAAGGCATAAAAAATGTGACTTCACACATAGCTGTTTCTGTTGTCTATGCCTGTACCCTAAAAACACAGAAATTATAAATGTATTTTACACAATTTCCATGAGAAAAATATATGTCTGTATAAAATTTAAAAATTGTGTATATTGCATTACTGAGCATCGTCCTGATCTCAGAAAATGTCCATATGTTGGGTTACTAATGAGAATTGAATCCTCTGCTTACTATAAGCTTTTTCCTAAGACTTTTGTCCTCCAGTTCCAAGTACTACTGCCAAGCATTTTTTGGCCCAAAGTCCTGATACCATGCTCTCTGATATACCCTGCACATTGTAAATTGGTGTAGCAAGTGACAGGAATATTTCTAGAAGCCATTCCCACCCAAGGTTGCCCAGCTTTTAACTTATATATTCACAAAAGTGATTGCAAATCACACAAATATATCAAAGTGCAAACTGAAAATATCCCATGTTAACCTCACCAAAATTCCTACAAGCTGCTCCAAAGCTACTTCATATGAAAGAAAGTTTGATGGAGGGAAATTGAGTAGCAAGCAGCAGTGATCTCCATCAATTGCTGCTAAAACACTTTGCTTTCATAAATATTATAAAAACTGACCATGTTAACACATCACTAAGGCCCCTTCCATGACATCAGAAGTTGCCCTGAAAATGAGAAGCTCTGAAGTTTGAATTTCACTAACTATATAGTAAATCCAACACTGGGTATGAGACCCCTCAAAGAAGGCAAAAGAGAACAGAAAAACAGAACAATGACCAAAAACCTTCCCCATCCTGCTTCCCCATTCCAGGGATCTAGGTCTCATCCTGAGACAGGAACACTGAATTACCCTGGAGAAGAGGAAGACTGAAGCTGAAAATGATGAAGAAAACCTGATGAGTAACTTGAAGTTCTTCCCCAGGATAGTCTAGTATCAGGGGCTTATGAGCAAGTTGAGTTTCTGCATTTCTAATTAAGGACTTTAAATATCAAGCTCCTGATATGCACATATGAAAATGGCATAATGAATCCCATTATTGTATAATTATAGTGCACCAAATTAAAAAATTTTAAGTTTAAACAAAATGAAATAACTATCAAGCAGAAAACATATGAAAATAAAACTGAAATAGAGAATGACCAAAGAATTCAACCTTCTCTCTTACAATGATGGTGAATTCATATCAAATGGCTAAAAAATGGAAATAGGTAATAGCTAGGATAACTTTAAATTACTTTCTTTGTAGATTCCCAAGGTATGGCCTGACTTTGACAAAACATGAACCTATCCTGTCTTGGACTGAGTGTGGCTCTGGCTAATGACTGTGCCAGGTGTGGAAATACCATCTGGGGTGTTATGATTTGGATATGAGGTATCACCTAAAAAGTTCATGAGGTGATGCAGGAATGCTCAGAGAGAAAACAATTAGTTTATGGGAGCTGTGACCTAATCGGTGGATTAATCCACTTAATGGATTAACAACTTGAATGGATTTCTGGGTGGTACCTGTAGGCAGGTGAGTGTGGCTGGGGGAAGTAGGTCACCGGGGGTTTGCCTTTTGGAATTATATTTTGTCCCTTGATTCCTCCTTCTTCTTCCTCCCTCTCTCTCACCCTTTCCCTTTCTGTCTTTCCCTCTCTCTGCCTCTTTTACTCTCCCCTTCTCAGCTTCCGTAAGCTGAACAGTTTCCCTCTCTACATGATGTTCTTCTTTACCTCACATCCAGAATGATGGACTTGACTAGCCATGGACTGAACCTCTGAAATGGTAAACACAAAATGAAATTTTTCACCCTCTAAATTGTTCTTTTTAGTTATACATGGTAATATGATTCATTTTGACATAATTATCATAATTATGAAAGCATGGAATATAATTTGTTTAATTAATTCATCAGTACTCCCCTTTCTTGCCTCTTCTCCCTCCTCCTGTTCCCTTCTTCTACTCTATAAATCTTTCTGCTGTTTGCTTATAGATTTTTTTTAATTAGCACCTTGTGTTGTCCAGGATGGTGAGGTTCACTGTGGTATATTCACATTTATACATAGGAAAATTAGGTTATTCATTCCACTGTCTTTCCCTATACCATCCCTCTTCCCTTCCCATCATTCTCCATTGATCTTACTTCCATTCTTTTTTTATACCCCCCTTTATTTTTTTTATTAGTTTCCACATCTAAGAGGAAATATTTGACCTTTGACTTTTTGAGACTGGCTTATTTAATTTAACCTGATAATCTCTGGTTCCATCCATTTACCAGCAAATGCCATAAAGTCATTTTTTATGACTGAGTAATACTCCATTGTGTATATATACCACATTTTCTTGATCCATTCATTTGTTGAAGGGCTCCTAGGATGGCTCCATATTGTGAGCCAATATTGTGAATTCTAGGTTGTTCTTGTCAAGTAATTGGATCACAGAAACAAAAAGTTGACTAATATATGGCATCTGTGAGACACCACTCCCTATGTCAACCCTCCTCTCTGGATTAACCAGAAAGAGAGATGGATACAACTAGAACAAACTACTCCATTAAAAGATAATGTTTATAGCACTGTGAGGTGGCTCAGCAGCAGAGTGCTTGCCTGGCGTGTGCGAGGACCCGAATTCAATCCATAGCACCACATACACAACTAAGTGGAGAAAAAAACAAAAATCAGATGAAAAAATAAAATTCTCTCTCCTTATCTCTCTCTCTTTAAAAAATGATAATGTATATAAATAAATTTAGTTAGTCCTTGCTTTGAGCTGAATTGTGTACCCCTCATAAATTCACATGTTGAATTCCTAATCTCAATGTCTCAAACTGCAACTGTATTTGGATATGGAGATTCTAAAGAGATAATGGTAACCCTAGTAAATTAATACAATCCCCAACTGGGGTTGGGTAGAGTGGAAGTTTCCCTTTACATCCATAAATGTCCAGGACTTCATGGAAATTTTACCCCTTATCCATGATTTTGTTACCTCTGTTTTCAATTACCCATGGTCAACCACAGTCCAAAATTATTAAGTGGAAATTACAGAAATAGGCAATTCATAAGCTTCAAGTTTCTTGCTGTTTTCCGTAGTGAGATGAACTTTCACATCATTCCATGCAGTTTGCCTCAGGTATTAATGATCTCTGTGTCAGTGTATCCACACTGCATATGCTACCCGCTCAGTGGTTATCTTGTTATCAGATCATCGCAATATCACAGTGCATATGTATAAGAAGCTTACAATTTGTGTATTTATGGCTCCAAAGTGCAAAAGTTGTGATGCTGGCAATTTGGATATGCCAAAGAGATGCCATAAAATGCTTTCTTTAATTGAAAAAGTGAAAATTCATTCACATATCTTTAATTACAGTGTGCTGCTATAAGTATTCTATTTTATTATTAGTCATTGCTGTTAATCTCTTATTGTGCCTAATTTATAAATTAAACTTTATCATAGGTCTATGTGTTTAGGGAAGAACAAAGCACAGTATATACAAGGTTTGGTACTCAGTTTTGGGCATCCACTGGTTTGGAGATGAATCCCCTAGGTATAAAAAGCTCCATACTGTATTTACTGTATCTATCAATTCCCTCTAGGCATTGAGAAGACATTTTAAAGGAAAAATACCCTACAAACTGATTTTGCAATAGGAAATATACCCCTTTGGACATCATAAGCATATGTATAGATTCTGGGGACTAGTAGCACTTTCTGTGTAAAAATTATTCTTTTTTCTATGATTTCTCTTCCTTTCTCTGGAATGAGTCATGTAATATTTTTGCCGGGCCTACTGCATATTTGGGATGGAGTATGGTGGGTGAATTATCCTCCTCCCAAAGATGCCCACAGCAATTGTGGATACATTTCCTAAAGTGCAAAAAAAAGTTTTGCATATGTGACTAAGCTGTGGATCTTGAGATGGGGAGTGTCCTGGATTATCCAGGTAGGTGTGATCTAGCCATAGGGACCCTTGTAAGTAAACTAAGGAAAAAGTAGAAAATATGATGGCAGTGGCAAGGGCCAGAGGGAGAGAAAGAGTAATTTGAAGATGCTACCTGCTGACTTAGAAGGTGGAGAAAGGAAATACAGCTGGAAAAGGCTGGAACACAGATTTTTTTCTGAGAGCCTCCTGCTGGAGCATAGCCCTGAGACTCATTTTAGACTTCTGACCTCCTGAACTGAAAGGTAATAACTCCATGTCATTTTGAGCCACTAAATTTGTGGCAATTACTAATTTATGTAATAGGAAGCAAAACTTCTTTTATACTGCAAGTCCAAGTTTTCCTTGTCCTGAAAACATCATGATAAGAATAAGAAGAGGGTGAAGACCCTCACTCACAACAGAACCATCAACTAAGTGTGACCTATTAAATAACTGACCTATTAAATTCACAGCACCTCCTGTCCACTCCCTCCTTCTCCTCCCAGTGTGGTCCTTGTTGCACAGTTAGTTCCCACTGACACCCCACAGGCTGCCTGGCTACCCTGAGGGCGCCCAGAGCTTAGCAATCTTATTTTTCATTAGGAGAACCCCCCATAGAAGTGAGATCAATAAGAGAGCTATAGAGCTTCAAAATCATATCCATCTTTGCTAATGAAATGAAACTTGGTTTTCATGGAGAGCAGAAGTGAAAGAGCATCTTAGAACAATGTGAATTTCACGTTGGCAACATCTCTGATTCAACCTAACTTTGCCTTTGGTTCATGTTAGAATGAAATTAACCTTAACCAGCATGGTTATATTTAAAACTATTGGGGTTTTCTTTAGAGTTAAATCAATAAAGAAAGGCCTAATGGCTTCAGAACAAATTGATCAAAATTTCATTTCATGTCTGACATTTAAAGAAGAGTATTGCAGAGTAGCTGATTTGCCCTGAAGGAAATGTAGAATGTAAATGTAGAAGTTCTGTGAATTCAAAGTGTTCTTCCAACAGTGATAATAAAATAATAATAATCATGGTAACAATAGCCACCATATTTTGACATCATTAACCATACACCAGACATTGCAGGATTCTTCACATGGATTATCCCAGTCCTAATAGCAACTCCAAAAGATAAGCACTATTACCTATATTTTACATATGAGAAACTTAAAATGAAATAATTTGCTTAACAAAGCACTGATAACACATGGAAGGGTGAACATAAATGTGAATATTTACATGACAGATGAAAGTCACTTGGCTTTATTCACATGAACCGTTTGTATTATATAAATACTACCCATTTCTGTATTCTCTGACTTCCGCAACTTATATTTTTGTCTTTTAGCTGATAAATCTCTATGTGGTATTTCCTTAAAAGTTCAGGGAGCAATGGTACATACCTGTTCCTTTGCCTGCCCACTACCCACAACCCTTCAGAGAACAACACGTCTGACCACTCTCAGGCAGATGATCAAGGCAAGTCTGACCCTGCCTTCTGGCTCCAGATCTGGGCATTTTCATTAGGAATTTGAATCTGGATTTGACTGGTCAAGTCAATCAAGGCACTGCATATTTGCTACCACAAGGTGACTGGTTCCAAGATGGTCACATGCCCTGGGAGGCTGAAAAAGAAATGTCCTCCAAACTTTTGCTGGAACTCTTGACAAAGAGAATTTTTATTTCCACCAAAGTTCAAAGACTGATAAAGCAAAATTCTGAAGACACAGAAATAACCTGCCCAAATTTGCAATTAGCATAGAGGAAATATGAAGAGAGGAAAATTCCTGAAGATGTTTGGATCCCTCATTCCATCTATACCTGAAGTCATCTGGATATCTCTATTTAATAACTTAATAAATATCTTTTCTTTTTATCTCAATTTCTTAATCAGAAGATTTTAAATACAGAGCATGATCTCAGTCTGTAGCTTTCTGTTTGACACTGGTCGTGTTTCTGGAAACGCTAAGGCCATGTGGATACAGAGATGATTCTATGGCAGAATGATGGACCCTCCAAAGGTATCTGTGTTCTAATGCGCAGAACCTGTGAATATATTACTTACATAGAAAAATCTTCTTTGTAAATGTGACTAAGGATTAGACCTTTCAGATTCAGTGTCTCAATCTAATCATATAAGCCCTTAAAATCAGAAGGGAAGCAGAAGGTAGGATCAAAAGTGAGATAGAAGAATCAGAAGCAATTCTAAGCATGAGAGGAAATGCTTACCTATAATTAATTGAGAAGATGGAGGAAGCGGGACATGAGCCAAGAATTGGTGTCCTCTCAAAACTAGGAAAGGCCTTCAGCAGTCACAGGAAATTGAAAGCCTTCACCTTATAAGCATAAGGAACCCTATTCTGCCAACGACCTGAATGAATAAGGAGCATATTCTCCACTCCAGACCCTTGATTTTAGTCTGGTGAGGCCCACACCAGACTTGCTACTAATGAACAATAAATTTGTTTTAAGTCACTACATTTGTAGTAATTTGTTCCAGCAGCAATAGAAAACTAATATGGCTGCTAAACACTATGCTTTCCTGAGAGCATCTGGAGAATCAAACCAGATATCCCAAAGTTCTTTCAGAAAAATTCCCCTGGGCTCTCAGGAAGAAAACTTTGAGCCTGGGCTTCAGGTTGTTTATGTTAGCACACCATGCAAAGGAAGAGGGCAAGAGGAGACACTGTGGGGTATCGGGGAAGGCAGGGATCTAAGGCTAAATCAACAGGCAAAGCATGTGTCCCTTTTGTGTCACTGAGCAGTCACTGGGGAGAAAGAGTTTTGTGCTATTTATGAGCATTGATAAGCATGTTCAACATTCCTAATACAGTTTTAATAAAGAAGCAACAGAAGTTTGAGCCTTGGATGTCCAGAAAATATTAATCAGTGATGAAGATATTTCCCTCCAGCATTGTAGGTACAATGCAGAAGTTTTGATAGACAGGGAAAATAGAGACTGGAAAGACAACAACAGGTTATTGAATAAAACTGGCAGGCCTGGAAGGATCCAGGTTACAGCAGCAACAAAGTTGTAAGAATCACTGAGAAAGAGGGTCCCAAGGACCCTCATGGTGACAGGGGAAAGAAGGAGAATGCTAGATCCCTGTGAGAATTCTAGGGAAGGAATAGGAAAATAAAAAACTGCTACTGTCATTTTTAGACAAGTCCTAAGTGTCACTGAAATCCCCAGTTGGGCAATTGAATGGTGCATGCACACTCATTTACACTTATAAAACCTTCTTAGAGTGTTTTAAGCCAGCTCATGCCCAGTTTTCCAAGGATGCTGCAGCCTTTGGGATGGTGCTTTAGGGGGCCCCTCGAAGCCCCTCATTCAAGGCTCATGAGTCTAACAGGCATGACTTCTTGGTGTGATGGCCAGAGACCAAGGTTTCCAATGTACAACCCCTTGTGTGGATTCAGCATGGTGAAGAAGAGGCTGAGGTGCTTCTGGCAGGATGTTTCTTCTGCTTCTCAATTCACCTGCATGTCTTCTACAGAGAATTACTCAGGACGGAGCTTAGCCATATATCACTGAAAAAAATGCTCTTGAAAAAGAAATGAAGCTAATGAAGTAGAACTGCTAAGAAAGATAGCCTTTTCTTCTTCAAGGATACTAGCATTTATTACTAAATCATCGAAGCCAGCTTTCTTTCTACGTAAATCACTTTTTTATTTTCTATCTTTTTTTGTAATGGGCTAGCTTTATACTATTAAAATGAAAGGCTGTGTCATCTAAAAGATTTTTTTTTACATAGTTAAAAATCCTAAGAACATTTGAATTATTCATTTAACTTTTTTAAAAAAAGATACCAGACCTCTATTTAAAGACTCTTCTAGCTATTTGGACTTTGACATGATAGTGATCAAGATAAAAACCACAGAAAAATTATTAATAATATTAGCAACATTCAGAATTCCTTACGCCCTATACTTACTATGTGCTAAGGAATCATGAAGAATTCATGAGGAACAAATATCATGTTTTAAAAAGTCATAGTCTAGCAGTTTTATCCATGTATTCTTTTTCTTATTAATATGTAGCTATGATAACATTATCTGTTAATGATCCCACTGGGCTCATCACAGTTAATCTTTAAAATAAGGACTGGTAGCCTCTTGATATGCACAATTTGAAAGAAAGGATTCTTGTTCATATTTGTTATGACAGTCTGAGCTTGGGAAATTTTAAAGAAGACATTGGAAAGAGTTTTTCTGCAAAACTATATTTAGTTTTATTTGTTTATCTTCCTTGCTGCTTAGTTGAAATGTCAACACAAGATAATCTGATTTCTTGTTTACAAATCTGCACCCACTAAACAGAAAATGATGGTGTGACCTTTCTGACCCCCAGGGTTCACTGAGCTGGGAAGGGCAGTTAATGCACTCACACAAATCATCTCATGGCTGACAGCGATTGCTGCATTTCTTTGATCATTAAGATTAATTGTTCTTTGTAATTCTGAGAAATAGCAATCAGTAAGGTTAATAATATATAGAAACAGAATGTTTCGCTGGCTTTTTTTTAAAAATTGGGGCAAGAGTTAAAACCAAGTGCTGCTTCTTAAACACATAAGATACACTTGAACAAAGAACAATTCTGTAGCTAAATCCTGTTTTTCTATGAATTGTTTAGTTTCTTGGGTTTATGAAAAGTTCATATATATATATATATATATATATATATATTATCAGATCAGATTTTTAAAATATTTTTGGCCATTATCTTATTAGCTTTTATCTCTCCTGATCGATAGTTGGACCCAAAACAAACTGCAAAAACAAAATAAATAAATAAATAAGTAAGTAAATCTAGCACAGAACAAAAAACAGAAATTAAGATTGCATAAAATCTTCCTGGCTTTGGTTGACTAATGGAGGACAAAGTGTCTTAAGACAACTCAGAGAATTGAAAAACTGGAAA
>PVKS010030258.1:0-24569 GCA_004027875.1 Aplodontia rufa | reverse complement strand
AGGAGGTAGTGAATGTGATTGGCCAGGATGCTGAAGGAGGTAGTGAATGTGATTGGCCAGGATGCTGAAGGAGGTAGTGAATGTGATTGGCCAGGATGCTGAAGGAGGTAGTGAATGTGATTGGCCAGGATGCTGAAGGAGGTAGTGAATGTGATTGGCCAGGAAGCTGTAGGAGGTAGTGAATGTGATTGGCCAGGATGCTACAGGCGGTACCGTGGTGGGTGTTCTTTCTCCGAGTTTCCTTGATAGATCCTTCCTTCAATCGCCATCTACTTTGTACCATTTCTAGGCTCCCCGTCTTTGCAGATAGATGGGCTGGCGACTTCTGTTCCACCTCCACCTCCCCCCAAAAGCAAGCCCTACGAGAGCAGCCAGAGGAGCTCCACCGAGGTAGGAGGCCCACGCTTGACAGCTCACAGAGCATCCTCCCCGGGGAGATGGCTTGGCTTCTCCAAGCTTTCCCATATGTATGTCCCTGGATGATCCTGGGTTCACTCATAAGTCCAGAGATGGGAAGGAAACGCGTGCAAGTGGACCTTTCCATACAGTTAGGGTACAACAGATCCCTGTCCCCAAATTAGGGACAGGTAGCCAGATCAGTGAGTTCCCATTCCCACCAGAGTTCACTTTTGAGTGACAGATATTGTGGAGTGGCCTCAGATGAGTTTATTGAGTGCTTTCTGTACCCAAGCGTTGGGGTGTGTGTGTGTGTGTGTGTGTTTTTAACTCAAGGGGAACAAGGAGGACAGATGAGTCTCCAGTCCCATTTTGCCTTGCAGAGACTGTGTAGATAAACACAGAACAATTCAAAACTGAAGAGAGGTGGGGAACAGTGCAAGCAGAGAAGGAGAGGACTCATTTCTAATTTCACATCTGCTCCCCAGATCGTACCCCCACTGCCTGTCCGCAGAGATGCCAAAGCCCCACCCCCACCACCTCCCAAAGCTCGGAAATCTGGCATCCTTTCTTCCGAGCCTGCATCCCAGTGAGGACCTCGCCCTCTCTCTGTCCAGTGCCTAGGACAGTGACTGCCTGAGAACCACTCTCCAGGAGTGACTGCTGCCCTCCGGACTCCTCAGGGCTCCCTGCCTGCCGCTCTTCCTGATCAGAGAGAGAATGTTCAACAGCCCCAACACTGGCTCTGTTCTCTGGAACACTTTGATAGTGGGATGCAGGCCGCATCCTCTGCAGCCCATGTGGAACTCCAGAATTGGCCGTGCCTGGTGCATTTTTCAGAGGCGAGCGCTGCTCCCCCATGATTTTATTTCAGCCTCCACTGCAGAGATGCTGGGTTCTGCAGAAGCCTGGACCGGTTCTTCTGCAGTAATGGCCCAGTGGCCTTGATACCCATTCCCTGGATGACTTTCTTGCTTTGCTTCTGAAAAGCTCCTTTTGAGAGGTGGTTGCTTCCTTCTCTCCCCTGTGCACACCTATCCCATAGAGCATCTGGGAAGAGCCCGATGTCAAGTACCCTCTGGCAGCAGGCATAATCCTGTCCTCCTTTTGTCTACACTGTTTCCTTTGAAGGAAGAGCATGCGTTTTTAATGAAGATTGGCTGCTTTCAGGTGTGAGTGGCTCTTACCACTGAATGAGCCATGGACTCCTGTTTAGCCACACTCCTGGCGATGGCCCTCTGCACGCAGTTGCTCCTTCTTACTACGGATCCTTCTGAAGCTCTTTTGCACAGTTTCTTGTCCTTCCTTCCTCGGAGCTCAAGTCCCTGGCTTAAGGGACCCAGGAGCCTGGGTTCAACAGCTCTTTTCCAGATCCCAAATGGATGCCTTGGTGGCCCCTGTCCACATCCTGATTTTGCCCTGGAGAGTACGGTGCAATATTTCCTTTTGATTATTTATTCCTCTTGATCATGGGATTAATTTGATGACTTGCTAATGGTACTAATGTCAATATTCTTTTCAGAAGAAAAAAATGATTTTGATGACCAAATATTACGTACACACAAGTAGGCACGCAAAGTAACAGATGTTTTGGTCATACAAGGAAACTCCCATTTTGTAGATAAGGAAACTGAGGCTCTACCCAGGAAGTGGTACTACAGATTTTTACCACTACCCCAGCTCGCTGACATAGGTTGTAGTGAGACCCCACTCAGGGCTAGCAGGTACCTCTGACTGAGTGCTTGGCACCTACCCTGGCTGGAATGGTATTTGAAATGCCCCAGGTATTTCCATACCACTTGGGTGTTGAAAGCAATGCAGAAGCCTCCTGGTTATGACTCTGAAGGTGACCCTAGGGAGAGCACCCCAGGCATCTCTTCCATGACCTTGCCTCGGGTCCTATTCTCCAGGGCCAAGAGCAGAGAAGGAGATTGCAACGGGAGACTCCGTTTGCCGCTGGGGTGGCATTCTGGGCTCCCACCACCTTCTTAGGACAGATGTGCTGGTGCCCTGCGCAGGGACGCCAAGGCCTCTGCAACAAGAGCAGTGCGTCACCCTGGAACGAGCGGGCACATCTAGAAGTCTGATCATGGCAACAACGTGGACTCTAATTGAACCCATTTGGTCGCAGTTCCCAGCCATGCCACTGTTCACTTTGCAAGCTCCCACAAAGCATTTGACTTTTTCTGAGCTTCCGTTTACTCCATTTTCAAAATAGGGGTAGTGCCTCCCACGTGGGCCATGGTGGGGCCAGGTGAGCGGGGACATGAAGGAGCAGCTCAGGCAGTGATGGTTCTTTGCTGTTGGGCGTGAGTGAGATCGGGAACTCTCTAAGGGCCTTGCTGATGCTCCTGATTTCCCTGAGGTGATTGGCCAGGTGAGCGCAGCTTAGTTCTCCACACACAGCCCTCCTCCAAAAGCTGCCTTCCTTCCCATGCTTACTGATGACTGGAGAAGATGTTGGTGAGAATGGAAGAGGATTTTAAGTGGAGAGAGAAGGGAGGAGGTGGCAGAAGGTAACAGAGGGCTGCCTGGCAGGGATTTGCATCCTCTCCTTGTCCTGCAGTCTGCACTGAAGTAGAAGGATGTACATTGGGTCATTAAAAACAAACAGCAGACCTCCAGCCCGCCCTTCTAGATCAGTAGCCCTGAGTTTCTGCTCTGCTCTTTGAGCAGGGGTGAGGGAAGGCTCTGTCCACCAGAGTCCAGACACCCTCTCTTTCCTAATAGAACCTATTCTTCCATATGGTTCCCTTTCCATGTTAATGAGCATAATGATCCTCAACAGCGTGAACCCAGGATTCCAAATGGTGGTGTGGATACTGGATTACAGAGGACATTGGAAGGTTCATTTCCTTGGGCAAGAGTCACGATTGAAAGGATGTCAAAAAAACTGTCCTGGGGTCAAAGAGGAAGACTGCAAAGAAACGCCTTATGATTACATTAAGTGTCAGGAAGCAGAACGGGGAGATAAGGGAGGCAATGGACAGGTCTTTATTTTCCTGCAGATCTTAGACATTGAAATTAGCTCCCAGATTGTCACAGCCTTTGTAAATATTGGTTCATGGTTTGTGCTGTTACCGTGTGATCTTCCTCCCTTCTTCCCTCTGTGTCCTGGTGGCCTGTCTTGCTTTGAGACTTTTTAAAGGAATTGTTGCAGGGCAGACCTAAAGCTTGGCCCTCAGGATGGAGCACTCGGACACGCACAATGGTAACAGCCCGACATGCAAAGGCCATGCCCTCCGGTGTGCCACAGGATTGCAGAGTCAAGGTGTTAGGAGTAAAGGAACCCTAAGTAAAGCTGCTGGGCCCTGGGTTGCCCATCTCACCCACCTTCTCCCCTCGGCTCCGTAACAACAGTCATTTCCTGCTGCCAGGGGAACCCATTAAAAGCCACAGCTGCACTGCAAGTCCATAAGATGAAACAAGGTGCCAAGCTGGATTTGAGATACCCACCCTGGTTAACTCTCCAAACTGCAAGAGTCTCCCCTCCAGTGGCCTACAGGTGTAGGATGAGTGCTTATTTTAACAGTAAATTGAAAAGAACGTACAGCTTGGTGCACAGATCTTGGGAGTGTCAGTGGATTTGAGAGCTGGCTCCATGTCTCCACTTCCGATACAGATCCAACTCTCTGGCCTCCCCGAAGGTGCCCATGGCACCATTTTGTGAACGGTATTTAGAAGATCCTCTGAGCTTGTTCCTTCCTCACCCTGCTCAGGTATAACGAAAAGGGGAGAAAACCCCCATCCACACACAGGCTGTAGAGATGATGCACTTTTAACCGATTTGTAGGCGCTCCCTAGGCCTCAGCTTCCTCATCTGTAAAATAAATCTGTATTTATGTATTTCAGTCTGCATGATTTTTCAAATCCTCCAGCCCTAGCCTCATTCATTCTGAGTCAGAAGGGAACTTCCATTCCAAGACTTTCAGGTCTGTGCACTGAAATCCCCATTTTTTATTCCATGTTGGTGCTTTGACCCCATCCAAACCTTAGCTATGAAGATCAAAGATTTGCCGATATTACAATAATGACTCTTGTACGTATTTTTGAAATAGTGACACAGGTTACCATAATTCATCACAGCAGCCAATAAGCAACGTCATTTCCACGTCTTCAGACTCTGCCAACCTGGCCCACCATGTCTAGACTTCCATTTCATTTGAAGAATCATACATTCCTTCTCTGTGTCATTTGGGAAGTTGGTAAAAGTCACTTCCTTAGAAATTTTCATTCTCCTGTGAGTCTGTTATTTAAACTAGAAAAAGGTAAGTTTCCCTTCAGGTGGGTTCGGCGTTGAGCCACTGTTCGAATCTACAAGAGGAGCAAAGAGCTTTCCTTTCAGGTTCGTGGCTGCAGGCTGACTGTTCTCCAGCCGAAGCTGGTCTCTGCTGCCAGACTCATTAGTTAACCGTCTTTTGTGACTCATTCATCCGTACTGTTTCAAATATTCCTTTGACATGAATCTGTACCTAGTTGGTTTCAAACGTGGCCAGTTAGGAAGATGTGCATTGGCATAGAAGAATTTTATTCACATTTGCTGTTATTTATTTTTTAAATTAAACATGGAGATGTATTTTAACGTTTGTTACGTGTTTAGCTCGTTATTACCTGTCTTAATGAAATGAAGTATGAACTTATAATTTTTCCTTACCCCTTTTTGAAGACACATCCCATCCAAGGTCCCTCTTGGCCTACTTACTGCATGTCCTCTTGTTGAAACTTGTCTCCTGGGTTCCTGGAGTCATCTTCGTCCAGAAGTAGTAGAAACTGCAGACCATCTGATTCTTCTCCCACCTTCTCTCCACACCTTTTGCATTGGGCCAGTCGTTTCCTGATAGCAGTTTTATTTCCTGATTCATTCACCTTTAGTAAATGAAGAAGTTCAGAAAGAACACTGCGTATTACACAGGAAGGGTAGGACCTGATTTTCAACCCAGGCCAAGGGTTAGTTATTATCTGGGGAGAGGCCACAGCCCAGCCCAGTCCCATCAGAATTTCTGGTGGGGAGAGAGTTTTGTTCCAAGACTAGGCAAAGGTTGAGAAACTGTGACGTTAGAGGAAATTCAGCTCTGGAAGTTGGTTTTGTTGTGTTTTGTGAAATCCCTGCTGGTGGTGGGTCAGGTTGGAGAGAGGGAGGCCCCAGGCATTTCGCCCTGGCTTATGTTCTTTTGTAAAGAAAGTGCCCCAATACTTCCAAACATCTGCAGTCTATTACTTTTTAAAGGCAATAATTCTCCACCGTCTGTATACATAAGAATCATCCAGATGCTGGCTAAAATGCAGAAGGCTTAGGCCCCAAATTGGGGATTGAATACACAGACCTGGGGAGTCTGGGGCGCCAGATCCACACTGAGAATTTCTCATACACTGGCAGGATCACCAAGTATTGTCATTTCATGCAGGGGTTCTGGGTTTTTCTCCAGTTATGGCTAAAATTTTACAACTTTGAAAACTTTTTGATAAAGTGATCAATCTATTTTTGAGCTAGTCTTGGAGGGCTTATTAAACCATTTGCTGTTCCCCACAAGGCTGCGGGCTGCTCGGTTACATTGGCAAGTGAGTTCTTCAGATTTGGGAGTATGTTTAACGCTTTCGTAAAGGGGCTGTTTTCACTTTCTTCCTTCCCCTTGGCCATTCGGGGATCAAGTGTACCCAACATGCTCATGAAAACTGCAAACCACCAGATGCCACCAGGAGCCGGTGACACAAGCGCCAAACAGTGGGACAATCGTCTTTCTCTCCCCTTCAGAGAGGCCTGCTGCTGGCTCCGAAGAGATGGCCTCAGAAACAAGGTCGGACAGGAGACACCTGATGCATGAAGCAGGATGCGTGGACGTAAAGATTGTGAATTACGTTGTTTTCATAAGAATACTTAGCGACTGGCAAATGGAAGCCTATCATCCTGACATATGTATTGATTAATAAAATAATGCAGTTTTGCTTTTGTTCTATAAAACAGATTATGGACATAACATTGCCGAATTTTATTGTGGGAGTGAAGAAATTCTTTTTTAAGTTTTCGAGATTCTTCAAATGCAGATGCTTGAGAAAATGTAGCATTGTGCTGTGGCACATATTTGCGTATTGGACAGGGATGGCTTGCTCCCAGTGACAGGCTTCTGACCCTTGTGATATTTCTTCACACAGCTGTCCCCTTTTATGCAGGTGGAGGTATAGGGACTCGGGGCAGAGAGGTTTCATTTGGTTGATTAAAAGAGGCAAAAGGGTCTAGAACTGCTGGGCACAGTGGTGCACACCTGTAATCCCAGAGGTTCGGGGAGCTGAGGCAGGAGGATCGCAAGTTCAAAGTCAGCTTCAGCAACTCAGTGAGGATGTAAATAACTCAAAAGCAAAAATAAAGCAGGCTAGGGATGTGACTCAGTGGTTAAATGCCCCTGGGTTCAATCTCTGGTAGCAAAAAAAACCAAAACAACCTAGAACTGTCTCATGTTAATTTGTTGCCTATATATTATCCAAAAGTTCAGATTTTCAGATGGTCTCATAGGACAATAAATGAAAATATTGGTGTCACAGGGTCTCATGGAGACTTATGAGCCCCAGTGTCCTGTTTCTGCTTCAAAAACAAAACACCCAGCTTCCAGGGCCTCTGTCCACTGGCTGATGGCTAGGAGCAGTGACCATGGAGCCAGGCAGAACTGAACGCCTCCTGAGCTCTCTGAACCTCAGTTTCCCCATTTTAAAGTGAAGACAATAGTATCTATTTCTAGTGAAAATATTTGTGCACATATCTAGCACAAAGCCTGCCTTTCGTCCGTGTTAGCGTGAAGGTGGTGTTGTCCTGTGTCCAGGGGACAAGGGGACACCAGGATGGCCTCTCGAGTGACATACCAAAAAAGATCAGGCAGGTGGACGCTGTTATTTTAGACCATGGTCCCTGCGATGGTTAGGATGCGGTGAGCCCCCAACAGTTTGTGTGCTGGAAGCTTGGTCCCCATGTAAGGCCTTGAGGTAGCTCTGCCTCCCAGAAGTGGGTTGGGTCTGGTGGGACTGGATTCTTTGCCATGAGGGTGGACTGCTGGCAGGTGAGGCGGAGCCTCCCTGGCCTCTTCCTCACACACACCCCCACCAACTTTACAGAAGTTGCTGCCCTGTGATGCCATCCACCCGTTACAACAGCATGAAGCCCCTCCAGATGAGGCCTCCAGAGCTTGAACTTAATGCTTCCAAAACTGAGCCAAAACAAACCTCTTTTCCATAAAAAGTACCCAGTCTCGGTTATTTTGTTATAGCAACAGAAAACGAACTAAGGTAGTCCCAACCCTCACTGTGCACTGCTTGGGCAGACCAGAGGAGCACTGAACCAAGAGTCCTGCGAGGACCCTGCTTCCCCAGGCCTCACTCAGGTGATTTTCAAAGGAGGTGGGTACAACCTAGAGAGGGAACTTCTTCCCAAGTTGCTGGGAGCCTTGCATGACTACCTCATCCTGTAGAATCTACCCTGAGTCAGCTTTTCTGGTCTGGACCAGTATGTAACCGTTCTCACCCCTGCAGGGCAGGGGAGGAGTGAGCCTTCGCATCCCTTTAGTCCGTAAGCACTGTCCTCTCCTTCCCCATCTGCCACCTGCGCACACATGGAGGACGCCTTTCCAGAGGTGGCAAAGTCCCTGCCCGTCAGAGCCCAGAGAGAGACTTCCCATCTGAACCACTTTATCCACAGCACAGCCGTTTACTTATGAAACAAGCAGTGTGGTCTAAGAATTTCTGAAATTCACACAATTTACAGATATTTAATGGGTAACAAATTTCAGTGTCAACGTTACAATTAAATCTGGTTCATCCTTCTAGCCCAGTGGATTTAAATCTTCTTCTGTTTCATTTCCTCTTCAATCAGACTTTCCTGAAAAATATGTGCGTAACAAATAGATCAAGGCCAAGCTGAGGATTTGAATTTCGTTACGTTTTTGGCAATTTCTAACATTAAGAGGAAAGGTCCCTTGTCACCGTGCACTATAAAGTGCTAGGTAGATAGGAGAGAGTGTATCTTTTCAAGCGCTTAATAAACAATCTACGTTAAGAACAGTTTAAGGATTGGGTGTGTGGAGGAAAGGTCTCATCAATCAGTTTGCTGCTGAACGAGCCCTCGCTTCAATTCCTTCCTAATGTCGTGTTTGGGAAATTTCACAGCTAGTTACTATTTTCTTTGAGCAATAAATTTGATTAGAGAAAGAAAGGAAAAAATGTCTGCCCACTCTTTCTTTTTTTTTTTTTTTTTTGTCCTGTGTATATGGAAGTTGAAGTCATTGGAGAAAACTGAAAATATAGCTTATCTTCATTTATGATTTGTTTGGACTTTTCCCTCTTTCTGGGCTGTAACAAAGTTAATCGTAATGTTTTCTCACTGCTGTGGAAAAGTGGACTGTGGATCTCAGAGTATGCTCACATTGAATTCAAGATTCAATTAATTTGTTTTATACTTTTTTCTGCCATTTTGGAAGGAAATTTAGGCACTAGAAATGAAATCTGTGCCCTGAATCAGTTTATAAGCATGGAATTATTTTAATCCAAAGGGGGAATTAAACCTATTGCACCATTTTCAGTCTCCACATTTCCAAGGGTCCTGGAAAAGCAAGTCATAGAACAATTGCTGGGTCAAGTGCAGGGGTTGTGGGTCAGCACAGAGAGCAGTTGAGGGGGCTGACGAACGCACTTGATGGATTAAGATATCTCAGCAGGGAGAAATTTCTCATGGGTCATCACAAAGACTGGAGCCAGGATTCGCAGATGAAAGTTAGATTTCAATTCAACTTAAGGGGGACAAAAGAGTCCAGCAGGAGTCTAACCACTCAGTGCAAATGTCACAAAATAGTGAGGGCCATGATACAGGTGTGTCCTGACAGGGGATCAGCCCCAGAGCAGCCAGGAGGTGGTGGTCATAAGTGGTACCCAAAGACCTTTCCATCATGAAAGCTGCATGGTAGGATCACTGTCACTCACCAGAAATCCTCTCAGGTCCCTGATGGGTGAACGTGGCTGGTGGCTGGTGCACTCAAAGCGTTGGGGTTCCACCAGCTCATCAACCTTTTTGGCTATCTGAAGAAAAAGAATGGGACTTGTGGAGATGGAGATGAAGAAGTGAAATGGTATTCTTCATTTCCACCAAAAATTATGGAGAGTGAGTTCTAGGAGCTGTGGGGCTGAGTGGGCTGGGAACGTTGCAGGATTAGGATGGGGACTTGAGTGACACCCATCCCCATGTGGCAGTAAACAATGGGGATAAGGTTGGACCATCTCTCCTTAGAGATGATGAGACTGAGAACTGGGGCCCTCAGGAAGAAACGGTCCATGCGTTTACAGTTGTGAACGGAGTTGGGTTTTGTTTTCTCATTTTTACTAAGTGATAATTCAGTGAGATTTGCTTTCCATGCAATGAGGAAAAGAGAACAGATTCTGGGGTTTCTTTATTGGTGTTATTTCTCCAAAAAGTAATATTTTCATTGAAAACTAAATAGTGGGGCTGGAGCAGTGGCCTGGTGGTTACGGCGTTTGCCTGGCATACGCAAGGACCCGGGTTTGAACTCCAGCACCATATACACAATTAAATGTCAGAGCAATAAAAACCTTAATGAAAAACTTTTTAAAAAATTGATTTTCTCCCTCTCTTAAAAAAAAAAAACTAAATGGTTTTGAATTTTTCCGGTTACATTTTCCATTCATAGCCTTATGTTAATCTTTGGATTAATCAGCTAATACAAATATCTTTTCCCACATAATCCTCGCCCACCCCTAAGAAGTCACATTGTATTAAAAAAAATGTAGCCCATGTTGATGTTGGTGCTACTAGTGTGATCTAACCTATACGAAATTAAATCCAACATGATTTCACTCCACTGTGTCGTCTTAAATTTGCTAACTCCTGGAATCTAGCAGTCCCCCATGTCTTTGCTTAGATGCTTCTATCAGTGAAAAGAAATTCAAGGGCATACCTCCTCCATGAGGATATTTACCCATTTTAAAACACAATACTGATTTAATATTGTCAATATTTTTTAAAAGATGAAATAAGAAAAAACCATAAGCAGAAATTTTAAGATCGTTTTTCCAAACCCCAAAGAACCATCTGCTGGAAACTCGGCTTCTCCCAGGGTTTCCGATTCCCTGGGCAATTCCACACGTTTAGAGCAAGATGTGCTACTTTTTGCTATATTCTCCTGGTGTTTGTTCTGTTCTCTGTTTCTTTAGTCCCTGTCTGAACTGAAAGCAGGAAACTGAACTTGTCCTTTGGAGGAGTCCTTCTTCCCTGGCATAGCATAGCCTAGTGCCAGACTGGGTCTTTTACGTAGTTAGGTTGAATCAAATAAGCCTAGCCTTATTTTGAAGCAGGGAGAGAGACTTACCTCTTGAAAAGGGTCAACCAAACTCTCTGCACTTCTCTTTCCTCCAGGGCGCAACCCGTAGGACCAGTGCTGGCTGGAGCCACCTTCCACACACAGGCTCAGCAGGAGAAGTGCAGCCAGGAGTTTGGAAATCACCTCCATTCTAAGGAACAATGCCGGACCAAAACACACCCAGACTGAACTCTTAATGAAAACAGACCATGAAGAACTCTTGCTGAAAAGCCCCACATTTACATCCTTAACCCTGCAGAAGACGTGAGTTAATTCAGTTTTATACACGGATGCTAAACAGACCTCTGCTTCCTTTGCGTTTCCTAGCGCTAGGGACAAAAAGAGCAGTATGTTAAACTCACATATTCGGTAATTTTTTGTGCCAAAGTAGTCATTATTATTTGTATTATTGTTTGGTTACCCCAAACCCTTGGCTCATCTCCTATCCAATGCATCTTTGCCTTCGTATCCCCATTGCCGATGGGGGTTCAGCTCTTCCGATCCTGCTCCCTCCATTCGGCTGGAGATCCCCCGCCAGCTGCCCCTGGCTGGAGTTGCTTTGCTGTAAATGGCCCCATATGGTACCGAGGGCACTCTGCTGCCCTTTCCTCTAGTCTTTCAAGCAGGTGGAATCACCTGTGAGTGTGAAAGAGGACTCAGCCCGCTTCCAAGTGGTGAGTCCCAGGCCAGGTGCCTCCCTTGCCAAGGAAGCCTCTACTTAGCTCATGAAATGTGTGTCCAAACTAACTGCATTTGCTGGGGAAGAGGCTAACGCCAAAGTGAAACAGTGGTCAGTGAGCTCTTGGGGTCCCCAAGGGCTGGATCTGTGCCGCTGGTGGTGACAAGGTCGGCGATGGCCAAAGCTTCTTTACCTACCATCACGCCTTTGGGTGTCAAATTCCTGTAGTCACACAATAGCATGCCACCTAAAACAAAACCAAAGCATGGGGTTAGAGGTACGAAGCGTTTTACCTGGCTGGAGGCCAAGAGCCAGAAGGATCCCAAGCTGGCTTTGGGGTGTGTTGAGTACTGTGACTTTCCTACTCACCTAGCTTCCTTTTTATGTGAAACTTTTCCGGGACCCTGAAACTGCTCCCGCTGCTAAATTGCGGTGCACATGGACCGTAGTTTTTTTTTTTTAATAGTATTTTTTTAATCCTCACGTAAAGCCCTTTAATGGTGTATGTGATTGGAACACCGCTGGTGGAACTGTTAAATTCACTTAGGTTGGGCCATTAAAGCCTCAGCTAAAACTTTTACAGCTGAGGTCACTGTTCAAAGGGATTAAAATCTGGAGCCCCTAGAGGAAACCGGCAGTCCCAGCAAGGGTTCAAGGAAAGTAGGTGTCTTAGGAGTAAGTAAAGCCAAATGCCCACGCAGAGACTTCCACAGAGGAGGCTCTGCAGCAAATACAGGCGGGAGTCAAGTTGTCTTCAGGCTAGTCTCAGCGGTAGATTCCCTGTGTGTAAAAGGAAGGGTCTAAACCACATGACAGAATTATTTTCAGTTTTAAAAATCGGATTTATTAATAAGTGGTTATTGGCACTATATGAAGTTCATGTAAGATTCTAAAAGATTGTGTGAGTGTAAAAATTTCCCAGTTTCCTACCCACCAGGTTACCTCCTTATCTTGAAAGCCTTTCAAAACATCAAAAAATGTAAGAAAATACCTGATAGTTAGAATACATAAAAGCAAGATCATAGTGGGCAGACCTAGGTGGACAGACCGACTGACCTCAGTAAATGCATGAAAAGTCAAAAACGTGCCAACCACCGTGCTAACAGCAGTGAACACAGAGATGACAAAGTCTACGGCGTATGAATGAGACCAAGGTCACTCACCATAGTATCACTGCAAAGTGGAGGGCATCATCCACTTTTTTTTTTCTTTGTGAAACAGGGTCTCACTATGTTGCCTATGCTGGCCTCAAACTCCTGAGCTGGAATCATAGACAGGTGCCAACACCTCTGGCTACATCGTCCAAATTTTCACCCCAGTGGCATGACCTTGGATATATTATTTACATAAACATTTAAAAAAGAAACAGAACCATTACTCTTTATTACCTTCATTTAAATACATAATTGCCTTCTAATTTACCTCTGGTCTATAATCCGTGATAGTCAAGGATGCTGCCTTATTTAATCATCTTTTAATAACCCTTTGGCATCTAGGCAGCACTCAACTATAGGTTTGAATGAGTGAATGAATGGGATCAGTGAATGAATGAAAGCAATAATGTTTTAACCAGATTAGGCCTAATGCTTCCTCTACTTCAAAGATGTTTTATCTGATACAGAATTAAACCTTTTTTATGTACAATGGGTTATAAAGCCTGTTAAATTTTCTAAGCCATGAGAGTTAAAAAAAAAAGACAATTGGGTATTCACTTGGGAGCTGATATTGGCAGCTTTTGGGGTAGGATGCTAAAACCATCAAGTTATCCTGCTCTGGTACTAACTTCATCTGTAAGTATTTCATATGAAGAGCTTGGTTTGCCTAGTTGTCTGTGAACCCTAGGGTAGAGAAGGGGATCAACTCTGAAGTGTAACTGCAAATAGAAATTTTGAAAGATGTGTGCTGGCTCTAAATTTAATTATTTTAATAATTCATGTAGGCATCTTGACTAACACACCATTCTAACATGAACAGTGGAATCTTGTCCCACTATGTTATAAAGTTGAGAGGCTGTTTTTCAATGAGAATTGTTGCATTTGAACAGTGGTGGTTTAAGTTGTCCAGTTGACTTCCTGTTTGCTGAGAAGTATGCTTCTGTGTCACTAAAGCAGAAAATACGGTCCTCAGTTAGGACTAAGGAAATGGACGTGAGGACTTGTGAGCCCTACGGTCAGGTGAGCACAGCAACAGTGCATTCATTGCAGCATAGGTCTTCCAAGTCTGCGTTAGTCTTCACACTGGTTCCAGAGATCTCAAAGGCAAAGGTCTAATTTGTCTTGCACCAAGCAGGCTATCAAACTACTATGTAATTAATGAGTTTTTGATGTTTAGTGACACTTTGAATCCTTTCATGATTACATGGTTAGGCCAATCCACCAGATTGGAATTTAATAAATTGGGTTTAAATAACTAGAGTTTATAGTTGTCACAGTTCTGTTCTAAATTTGAAAGCATGGCTTTAGAAAGCTTTTAGAAAGCTACTTCATTTTCAACATTAAAACACATCAAAATTGTTATGATTTTATAATTTTGCTGAATGACATATGAAAAAAAAATTGTTGCTGCCCTAATGTAAAATGTCAGCAGGAAGAACTCAAGCTTATCTCTGGCTGATAGACACGTCTAATCTGGTAATTAAAGACTCACAGAGATTTAATCCTCTGGTAAGGTGCTTTCCACTAAAATAATGTAACCAATTTCCCTTACACTGGTGAACCTTTTAACTTTAAATGTACTAACTTCCTTAGGGAATTAATACAGGATTTTTCTTATATTAAAGATGATTTAAAGATGACCTGAGGACAGAGTTACAGTATAAACAATAGATTCATAAAGTAACTGGAGAAAAAAGTCAGGTGTTGATTTTATAATGGAAGCCTTGTTAAGAATGACTTTACATTCCCTACTAAAATTTTCTTAAAACTGGTTGAATTAGACTAGACTACATCAAAATTACATATGTTACTTTAGACAATTACTCAGAAAGATAACTGAATTTTATCACTGTAGCTAATCTAACTATAGAAAACTGAATTTGATCAGTGTAGACAATCTAGCCCATCTGTTCAAACCTTGCCCTAGCCCCCCGACGACTGTATTTGTACCCATGTGTGCAGGGGCGTTCCGTCACTAAGCTAATGCAACGTTTTCTTTTAGAGGGAGAGGGACAGTGAGACTCCAACACTTGGTTGCATGCATGGTGCTGGGGTTTGAAACCACATCCTTGCGCATGCCAGGCAAGCACTTCAACTGCTGAGCCACTACTCCAGCCAGGCAAGTTTTACTATTTTGAAACTTTTTCCCTTTCTAGAATTCTTCCTGTCAGGTAAAAATGTTTGGAGGCTTATCATTGACTCAATAAGCCCAACTAGAGATGTGCACACAACAAACTGAATAAGTGACAGGAAGGCAGTCTTGTCTTTTGTTCAGAATTGATAAAAGTGTTTTTCCCACATTTTTGGCATGGTGGATATTGAAGGGAGGATCATAAAACAATCATATTTAAAGAAATTAATTTAATGGCACTTCAAAGAGACTACCTTATACCAAGTATTGTGCTGTGTTTTCTTTTTCACTCGGATCCTCAGGGTTGGTTTCCAACCCATATTGAAGAAATGTAATGTAAGTACAGAAAGGGATGATTTTCAAGAGCAAGAGAAAAGAAACAGTTTTCCATTGTTTCATATCGTTTATTAATGCAGCACACATTAGATTCCAAACCTGCAGTTTCTGAGAACACTGTTCACATCTTCCAGATCCTTCTGCAGTTTTGTCTACAGAGGTACCCTTAAGTGAATGAACAACACATTCTATAATTATTGAAAATATAGTACAGTGAAATGACTTAAATATTATTTAGGCACATATTGATTATGAAAATAGATATCTCTCAATACAATACTTCTCTGTCTTGGTAAAAATAATAAATCAAAGAAAATAATTCATTTCTAAAGTTGCTTTCCTTCACCTGTAAAGGTTGATCTCCCCGTGCATATGCGCCCTTTACTGTTCAGGAAAGCTTTGCATATGTAGATACAGAAGAGTGAGCTACTGAAACACTGAAATATGTTCTTCTCCCAGGGGAGACAGAAGTGGTTTCTCATGATTCACTGTCTCAAATTGACAAGTATGCAGGATTCAGAACCCATTTGGACACAGCTTATATCCCTGCTCTGGGCAAAATATAAGGACACTGGGACGCTGGGAGGGAAGAAAAGGCCCCATCTCTGCTGTTGCAGAAAGAAAATGACTCAGGAAAATTGGGTTAGAATTTGAATAAGAAAAACAAAGATATACAACAGGAACTACAGGAACCACAGGTGCTGACTGGTTAATATCTTAGGCAGCCAAATACCTTTTTTATTGATTATTATTTTCTTTTGGTGGTGTGATCAAACGGCCACTTTAAACATCCTCATTTCCCACTGTAGGGTTTTAGTTGCAATTACATTATGCTGCCTTGTAAAAGGTGACTTTGCCCTTCTCGTTCATATTTCATACTCTTAATTGCAGCAGATTTGGATTTTTAAGCTGGCCCCATTTAAACCACTTGACATTTCAATTACATGACTATTAGTGATGCACCTTGGTTTTGGTTTTGAAGTACTTCCTATGCTTGCATTGATTGTATCTGAGAAAAGTAGACTAGTAGTGTAAATAGAACTGCCTGCTCTGGTATTGAGGGGAACTTGCCTAGAGTGAACTTCTGAGGAACTTCATGTAAAGGTTGCAGCTGTAGGCAAATTCACCCTTCATCTGGAGACTTCCAATGGACCTTCAGTATAATAAAGATGCACAATGATGTCTTTCCTTCCTCTCTGCCTCAATCAGTAACAAGATATTTCTTTAATATAGCTACTGCTTTATTCTAGAAGTAAACAAAAATAAACCTGAAAAGAGAGCCTCAGGGAGTCTGACCTCACTGTATTCATATGGTGAGACAGGTACATAAAGAGGGGAGGCATCGCTAAAGCTATTTATAAACCTGAACAACCGTTCCAAAGTTTTCATAAAGCCTAAGAATTTAAATATGCACACTGCATCTCCATATTCAATAAATATAATGCATATGCTGTGCTTTCCATAAATTAAGCTTCTCAAATGTACCTCAATCCAAGATGCATTTCCACATCACACTTATTGAAACGAAAATAAAATAGATACTATATTCCTGGTCATAAACCCAGGCAAATCTCCCTACCCCAATCAAAAGGCAACAATATAATCTAAGTTTCTCTACATCTATTAAATGAGTGCTTTTCTGTTAAAATCAGAATATGGAAAAAATTCATTTTTCCCCTTTATGCACCGCTGAGAACAAGCATAATCCTCTAAACATTTTTTTAAAATTCTTTTACAGTGTTATTTTTTTCTAGACAACTGAGTGGGTGGAGAAAGAAAATGACAGGAGAACATTTTTCATCTTGGACTTCTTCCTCCAGCCCCTGAAATTCTCATCTGACACTCTGGGACATGTGTAGTGGTGTCAGCATCTCTTCAAATATAGCCCCTTTCACATTGGAACCTCTCAGGTTGGCTTCCTGAAGGTCACATCCAGACAGATCACAGTTCTGTAAGACAAAACAGGGCTCGTGTAACTCATGTGGGATTTAGGGCCTTCCTTGTTTCCTTCCCTTCGATTTCTAGGCATATTTGGACAGTCCTCCTACCTAACAAAACAGTTTCTGGCGCACTTCTGACCGCATCTGTTCAAGTCAGATCTCCTATCTGCGTTTGTTATCTCTGGCTGACACTCAGGCTGACCACACAAATATGTATAATGAATCATGTCCCTTTTGTTCATAATATAAATAAAATGCAAAACAAATTCCAATATAATAACTATTATCTAAACAATTTTACCACAATCCCCAAATAATAACAACAAAGAGATGGAAGAAGACTATTTTCAAACAACATTTGAGATTTTACTTAAGTTATATAGTAGATTTTTCCATTCTGTAGTCCTAATGTTTTTATAGCAGGAAACTGTCTTTTAAAAACAAACAAACAAACAAACAAACCCAAATATATGTGTATAATTCAATGAGTTTAGATAGATGTATACAGTGGCATAAGCAACACAACTGGGAGCTGTTTGCTAATTTCTCTCAAAATAAGGGAAAGATAAGACAGAAATTTTGGTAAAGTTACTGGGGATGGGGGGGGACCATGGTAAGAGGGAAGGGTGACTACGTATAGCCTCCTAGGAGGTCACACATCCACAGCTGCCCCTCCATGGTCAACTGGATCAGTGTCTGTAATCAGTTGGATGGAGGAAGGCTTTTGGTGCCTAACCACACTGACTACCTGATAACTAAAACTAAGGAAAAAAACCCATGATCTTAATGAATAATGAAATAACTGTGCTCATAATAAGATTATCTTGTCAACCTGTGGCTGGTTCTTTTTGCCTTTAAATTTAAATGGGTCTCTGTTCCTGAGAGTTATCAAGAGATCAAGGCAAAAACATTCTTGAAAAATCAACAAGCTAGATTTTCACATACTATATTCTACAATCATATCTGTACTAGATTTTCTTGTATAAAACTGTACTGTTCACTCTGATAGCCATGAGCCACTGTGGCTATTTAAGTTTAAATGAATTAAAACTAAGCAAAATTTAAAAATTAGTTTCTTAGTTAAGAACAGGTGTATGTGGCTAGTTAGCTACTCCTGAACAGCACAGATGCATAACCCTCAGTGTGCATCAGATGACACTGACACTGCCCATCAACAGCCACCACGCCCACTAGCTACATCTGCAAGTCACAGAGACGCAGAACACAATTCTTTTTTTTAAGTCAGTAAACTTTTATTGAGCACATATACACAGTGATATAGGAAAACAGTGGTAGAAATGAGAAGTGATGTAAAATACAGCCGTGGATGCATCTAAGAGCTTGCAGTGCATTAAAGCAAACGCTGGAGCAGTGACATGCGCTCACTCACCCCCAATCACTAACCAAATGCCCACTCACAACTACCAGGTCACAAGAACTGCAGCACACAGCTCTCACGAAAAAGACCACTGCTCAAAATCTTTTCTTTTAAAGGAGGGAGAGAGAGAGAAAGAAAGAGAGAATAAACTTTAGTTTTTAATCTGGCCTGTGCTTCTCTGACATTTAGTTGCGTATGTGGTGCTAGGGTTTGCACCCTGGTCCTTGCACATGCCAGGCAAGCACTCCAACTGCTGAGCCACCACTCCAATCCAAGATTAAAATCTTATGCTGAGATTCAAAGAGGGCACCATGCCAATTTAAAACAGGCTTTTCTTGAATCTGAATTCAAAACTTGACTGTCATTTACATTTCTCAAGTCATTCAAGAATAACCTGGCCCGTTAAACTCTTCGCAATTAAAATTAATGACAAAACAATAAATGATTAACAAAAGCCTTTACTGAACTTATCTGCTTGAGAAAGACCAAAGAAAAATATGAGAGATGAAATCAACTGCAATTGGAGAGCAGCTGAGTCTTCACATACGGACCCTGCTCTGGCACTGAGTCTGCTCAAATAAGTCACTGAAAGGAAATTATTCCTCTGCCATTTGACCAGCCAACTACTTTCCTAAGAATTTCAGTGAATTTTACCAGAGACACTCAGTAATTAGGGAGCACTAAAACTCCAGATGCTGGAGGACTCACCTCTAAATCAGTCCCTGCCAGAGTTGCTCCTCTGAGGTTACAGTTCTTCAACTTTGCATTTTTTAGGGTAGCAACTCTCAAGTTAATGCCTGTCATTTGGCTTCCTTCCATATCCACACCTTTCAGATTAGCACCTAGGGTGAACACATTTAGAGACAAGTTTCACTTAAAAAGCATTTATAACTATCTTCCTTCAAACAGCTGCAGGATGGCTGCAGGAGATGAATGAGGACGTTGCCTGTAACTTTTAGAAATGAACCTGAAGTCTCAGTCTCCCAAGTGACTGACTAGTGTGAAGAGTTTAACGTTGGCAATTTGTTTGCTCATGGCACAAATTAAGAATGTTCATTAGTAATTTGGAAGGGAGAAATCAATTTTGTTTAAAGTAATTAGCACTTTTTATAATCTGCCTCCATAAGTTCATGACAAGAGAGATAAACACTGTGTCTCCTAAAAACACAAGTGAACAAAATGTCCAATTCCCAAACACAACAGAGCAATAATGAATTATTAAGAATGGACAAAACTCTTCTGGCTTCGTGCAAACTGAAATTCTTCCTTTCTGTCAGCATAAGAGTATTTTATTCTACTTGAGAGTTAAGGTGTTAATACTGAATTCTCCAGCTTACAGCCTTATAAAGTTTTGAGGCTTTGCCCTCTGGGCTCTCAAGTATGGGGAGCACATGACTGAGACCTTCACAGCTTTCCCTTTGCAAACTTCCCAGATGCAGCAGCCACCCAGTTCACCTTAACAACAACTCTTGCGGGGCTTCTCAAACTTTCTGGTCTTTGACATGGAACAGGTATTTACAGACAGCTCTCACCTTCTAAGTTGGCTTTAAGACCAGAAGGATCCTCAAAATTACATAGCTTCAGGGAAGCGCCTTCTGCATTAGAGCACAGCATCTTGACTCCCTGGAGATTTGCACACTGCAAAGAAAAAATCTTGGATTTTAAGGTTCATAATTTCATTCCAACTGATGTAAATAGTAAAAGAAAAAACAGGAAAGGGGAAAAAATGCTCAATTCAACACATCTGCAATCAATTATTTCTGTTTACTACAAGGACTCTTTAAAAAACAATTTTTTTTTTCAGTACTAGGGATTGAACCCAGGGGTGCTAAACCACTGAGCTATGTCCTCGGCCCATTTTATTGTTTTAAATTTTGAGACAGTGTCTTGCTAAGTTGCTTAGAGTCTTGCTAAGTTGCTGAGGCTGGCTTTGAACTTGTGAACCTCCTGCCTCCCAAGCCTCTTGGATTACAAGCCTGCACCACCACACCCAGCTACTCTAAAGACTCTTAATGAAACCCAATAAGAATTAAGGATGTTTAAAGAAATATTTCTTTTAGAAGAACTGTTTTACGAAAGACAAATGCCAAGTGAACAACAACATGCCCACTTCACATGAAATATAAGGGTTTAAATAAGGCAGCGGGGAGTCAGAACTGCGACAGTCTACTCCTGCTGGTATCAACAGCTGAGCTTGACGATATGAGTGAGATGTATGGGTGAGAAGGCAGGCGCTTATGAGGGGTATGGGTTTTCTCTTCCTTATGACTACAGGAATCAACAAATGAGATTCTTTCTTGTCCAAGAGGATACTACCATGTTTATTTCAAAGGCCAGAATACTAATGTCAACAATTAAAGGCATCAATTAGCAACAAAACACAAGCAAGTCATCTTTCTGCACCAACCAAGATCATAGGACATTGTCCACCCCAAGCATGCACACCGAATGCATAATGTGGTGCAGAGTGAAAAGTTAGAAAATACAAGTTTTTTTTATTATTTTTGATACTAGGGATTGAACCCAGCAATGCTTAACCACTGAGCCACATGCCCAGCTCTTTTTATATTTTATTTTAAGATGGGGTCTCGCTAAGTTGCCTCGGGCCTAACTTGCTGAGGCTGGCTTTGAACTTGTGAACCTCCTGCCTCAGCCTCCAGTCTTAGAATTACAGGTATGACCATTGCACCTGGCCACATTTGAGTTTTAAATTGTAAATCAATCTCAAAGCATTCATGCCATCAGATCTGAACTCTAGGAACTACTAGATAAGCTGGAGAGCTCATCTACAAAGTTGCAGGTTAACATTAGACCTTCACAAATTGTAATGATCAAAGTAGAAGCCGAATATGAAAATGTTTTAAAAACTGTAAGGCAAAGATGGGTGCAGTGGTGCATGCTTGTAGTCCCCGTTACTTGGGAGACTGAGACAGGGGATCACAAACTGAAGGCTAGTCGGGGAAACACAGTGAGAACCCTGCCTCAAAAACGCCCCTCCCCAACAAGGAATACTGTAAGGCACAATCTGAATAATTTCATTTAAAATCCTAGAGTTGGCCAAGTTATGTTATAGCCATACCTAAAGACAAAAAATGTTTCATGGAAAGAATTTCATTCAGTCTGCAGCCAATTCTAGTAAACAAGAGATGAGATGGAGATAACCACAGATGACTGACAAACACTTGCTCCTTCCCATCTATGTTGGTGCCTTAACATAAGACAGAGTGAAGCTCTGACTGGACAGGTGAGATAACCAGGACCTGGACGGGCCACAGTAATTAAGGATAGCTGGACTTTATGTACTGGAAAATAGAACAAGGTGCCGGAGTGGTTGCTCAGCAGCAGAGTGCTTGCCCGGCGTGTGTAAGGACCCGGGTTTGGACCCCAGCACCACATACACAACTAAGTGTTGGAAAAATAAAAAACAGATGAAAAAATAAATAAAACTGATTCTACCTCTCTCTGTTTAGAAAAAAAAAAGGAAAATAGAAAAAGACAAGAAACTGATATATGCAAATACATCTGGGTTCTCTACATAAATGCTTCCAAGTAAAACCTGCTGTAAATATTATCAAAAGCCACCAATGTAATTATGTGAGTACCTTCCTATACTCAGGGATATACTGTGGAAGGAAATGAGAAATTGGAGTGAAAACCCTAGGGTTTGAACCTAGTACTAAAAAGAAAAGAAGTGATAGGTGGGGATAGCAGGGGCAGGAAGAGAGAGGGAGGGAAGATGGGAAGGGATCTAGGGAGACAATCAACAATGTGGCATACTCTTTACCCGCCCCCCCAGAAGACAAATAATACTTATGCAACCGTTTAATGCTAGAAAATTCACAATCGTGTGTATGTATGTGTGTGTATGTGTGTGTGTGTGTGTGTTCCCTCGTGTGCATATACATAAAAAGAAACATTTATAGCTGCTGTAGGGGGGAATATAGAAGAATCAAGAGACTGGTGGGTAGGCAATGTGGGGGTGACTCTGGATTAGAATCCAATGCATATCATATTGTTACCTTATATGCATCTACGATTGTACAATAACTCAACTCCTTAAAAATAAATAACATTTCTTTAGTGCCTTTAGTGCCCCAGTCTTTTTTTTTTAATTTTTTATTTTGAGACAAGTAGCCTCCAACTTACTATCCTCCTGCCTCAGCCTTCTGAGTTGCTAGATTACAGCGTGCCATGCCCTGGTGTTAAGTTTTCTATCTTCAACCACATCCACCGTCCATTCATCAAATGGTAAAACAGGTCACTACTGCTGTGATTTCAGAACTCAATTAGCAAAGCCAGTACTGCAGTTATATGCACTGTATTCTTACTTCATCAAATACAGGCAATGCATATTGATAAAAGTGGTTAGGTTATTACTATTACTATTTTTTTTTTTAAAGAGAGAAACAACTTTATTTAGTTTTTCACATGGCCTTCATTGCTCCAACACTCAGCTGTGTACGTGGTGCTGGGGTTTGAACCCAGGTCCTTGTGCTTGCCAGGCAAGCGCCGAAACCACTGAGCCACCGCTCCAGCCCCTATTACTATTATTTTTAAAATATGATAACAATATTATGTTTTTAAGATGGTCCTTGTCTTTAAGAGATAAAATAAATATAGGTGAAATAATGAGTTGCTTTAAAATAATCTGTAGTGAGGTACAAACAAAACAAAATTGATTATGTGCTGAGATTTGTTGAAGGTAAGTGATGGAGGAATGAGGGAGATTTACTGTATTATTCTGTTTTTGCAAATGTTTAGCATTTTCCACATAAAAATATCCTTAAAAATAGAAAACACTTTAGACTGCAGTTTCAGCTCTACTAAAAGCTAGCTTTTTGGCCCTCAGCAAGCCTCTATCTAGGTTGCAGTTTCAGTCTGTAGAATGAAGTCATCCCAAGCAACCATCTCAGTTCTTCCCATTCTTACAGGCACATGTGTTGGTCTGGGTACATGCATGGAGAGGTAACAGCTAAATTACGGTATGGGTTGCTACACAGCAGGTGAAGCCAGTAACGGCAGGGGCAGCATTTGGAAGAACCCTTTCAAGCAAGCTGACGGAGTATACAGTGTGGTGCAGGCCTGGACTGCATAACTGAGACCATCCTGGTTCACAGCAGGAGTACAGGTTCCTACATGAAGGTTTCGTAACCATCAGGGAAAGAAGCAAAGCTCTACAATGAGTAAGCAGTCCGCGGACTCCTATGGGACAGGACGCTTAGCATGCATCGGATCTTATGGACCCTGCAGCACGCACAGCTGTCAATCAGCAGCCATCTTCAAAAGCCAAGGACCATGAGAAATTAGTTCTGACTCTCACAACTGACAACTCTGGGCAACAACTTTCCAACATGAGCCATCTTTTATCATTAACAACTAACCTTCCACTCCCACACACTTCAGTTTATCAAGTACTTACATATCTACTGGCCTTCACATCAGCTATGACATAAATAAAACAAATATTATGAGTTCTAGTTGAAAGAGAAGAGAATTGTGGCTCAGGTTCACAGTTGGTAATACTATAATTAAATAGAACTCAAAACCAAGTTGTACTGAATCATTCAGTACAACTGTCTTTTTTCATTATTTAATATAAAACCCAAAATGCCTTTCACTCATGATGATATTCTTCAAACTTTTTCTTTGTGCTGTATTTTGCTATTGACTTGACTCTTCATCGAAAGATGGAACAAGGAGAGTGACAGCACCTAAAATGTGTATCATCAGATTTTTTTGCTAGATCTAATACACAAGCTGCAACTTAGGAACAAAACCAAAACTAAAATAATTCCATCAATGGCTATTAAAACCAAGATGCTCTACCCAGGGGGAATTAATTCAAAAGACATACAGACTTGGGCCTCGGTATTAAGGAACTCAGAAGTTGTTATTGTGTCTTCACATATCCTCTAACTCCAAGTTAACACCGTATATGCATGCATACACACACACACACCTGTACACATAAATACACATCCATACCCACATGTATGTACAGACAGAGGAAGAACACCTCTGAGATGCTAACTTACAAACTGATGCACACCATGATTATTTTGAAATATGTCTGCCAAGTACTTCTAGAGCATCTCTCATTCCAGGAAAAGAGGTGAACAGATTTCAAAGGTTCTTTTTAGTTTTCCATTTACAATTCACGGAGAACACAGGGGTGGGTTGGTTGGTTGGTTGGTTGGTTGGTTGGT
>PVKS010030257.1:0-24559 GCA_004027875.1 Aplodontia rufa | reverse complement strand
CTTCCTTCCTTCCTGCCTGCCTCCCTCCCTTTCTTCTTTCCTTTCTTCCTTCCTTCCTGCCTGCCTCCCTCCCTTTCTGCCTCCCTCCCTTTCTTTCTTTTCTTTCTTCTTTTTTTCTTTTTTGGTACCAGGGCTTGCACCCAGAGATGCTTTACGACTGAGCTACATCCCTAGCCCATTTTTCTTTTCCATTTTGCTTCAGGCTCTCCTTAAGTTGCTTAGAGACTCACTAAGTTGCTGAGATTGGCCTCAAACTTGTACTCCTCCTGCCTCAGTCTCCTGAGTTGCTGGAATTACAGGCATATGCCACCACACCCAGCTCATGTACTTTCTTATTTGTGTGGGTGATGAGGGAAAGGTATCTAAGATCTACTTTTTGCAAAAATCTCAAGCACGATGCTATTATTAAGATTCTTTCCCATACTGTCCTTTGGTCTCTGGACCTGTTCACCCTACATGTCTGTTAATCTGTACTTTGACCTACAAATCCTCAATTTCTCTCCTCCCCACCCTACCACCACTGTTTTATTCCCCATCTATGTGTATCTGACTCTTTTAAAAAATTTCCATATATTAGTTGTATGTGATGACACACACCTGAAATCCCAGCAGCTCGGGAGGCTGAGGCAGGAGGATCACACATTTGAGGCCAGCCTCAATATCTTAGCAAGACCTTCAGTAACTTAGTGAGACTCTGTCTCAAAATAAAAAATAAAAATGGCTGGGGATGCAGCTAGCGGTAAAGCACACCTGGGTTCAATCCACAGCACACACAAAAAAGGCTCCACATGTAAGTGACACCATGATTATTTCACCCGTGTCTGACCTAAGTCACCTGTTTCAGTCTTTTTGGATATCCACGTCACACGCATATGTAAAATGGTTTCTGTGTGCATTGTCTGTCTATGGCCACTTTGGCTGCTTCTGCACCCTAAACAGCGCTGCAGTGAGCCGGGGAGGGCAGGGGTTGCTACAAGGTGCTGATTTCATTTCCTAGGTGGGACATTAGCACGGATGACCCACATTGCTGGGGAGCCCTGACGTTGCCTGCAGGTTACACAATGGGCAATCACCTCGGTGCTTAGGAAACTGGGGCCACTTGTTTGGGGACGGCTGTACCTAGAGAAGGTGATCTTTTTGCATCCTTAGAGACTGTAAATTTGATTTGATCTTCATGCATTGCTCTAAAGCATCACATTGCCATCGGCTTTCCTCCACAGCATCTGAAGTCTTGGAAGTGAAGTACTCTGCAGCACAACTCGTAGGATTCCCGTCTGGCGCAGACCGCAGCTGCCATTTGTGAACACCGCTGAGTGTGGCCATCCTTAAACCTTTGCTGACCATACTGATTTTCATCTTTCAAAATTGCCTAGCTAATGTCCATATTAGCCAGTGCAGGACATTAACCCGAACAAGCCCAGCGAGCGAGTCTAGACGCTCACCTGCGGCCGCAGGGCGCAGCTAGCCAGGGGGGACAGGCCCTCTTTCCTCCCCGGCTTCTCGCGCTGACCTGACACCTTGGAACCCTTGCCAAGCGCTCCTTTCCCCTGTGGCTGATGAGTCTTCATAGCTCCGCAGCCAGTGGGGACGCAGGTCCTCCCACCGCGCGGCAGACGGAGAGCAGCTCATGTCCCCTGCGAGTCAGGCCCAAGCTCCGCTCGAGCTGCGGGGCGCAGAAAGGCCGGGCAGTTAGGCGAAGCGCCTCGCTTCGCGGAGATGGCTGCTCGTGGAGGGAGACTCTGACCTTGGCTTGAGCTTCTCAAGCGGCCCTGCAACAGCATGGTCAAAGAGCAGAAACGCAGAGCAAGAACAGCCCCGATGCGTAGCCCCTGAGCAGAGGAGGCTGCTCCCTGACGTGGGTGTGACCAGGTGGGCGCGTGGGTGTGAGCTGATGGGCTCTACGTGCATGGGTGTGAGCAAGTGGGCGCATGGGTGTGAGCAGATAGGCTCTGCACGTGGGTGTGAGCAGATGGGCTCTGTGCGCGTGGGCGTGAGCGGATGGGTGCGTGGGTGTGAGCTGATGGGCTCTACGTGCATGGGTGTGAGCAAGTGGGTACATGGGTGTGAGCAGATAGGCTCTGCACGTGGGTGTGAGCAGATAGGCTCTGCGCTGTGGGTGTGAGTGGATGGGCGCATGGGTGTAAGTGGACGGGCTCTGTACACGCAGTTTTCAGAACCGCAGCTGCCGAGAGCGGCGGGTGGAAGCAGAGTGGTGTCCCTGACGCGCCCCTCAGTACGAGCCCGCTCTGCGCGGCTAGGAGACGGGAACCCACGACCACCATGAACAAGTAAAGCTGTGCAAACGGCCTGGTGCGTCTGAAATTCCAAACACAGTAGGCTCCTTCCCTTCCGCACCCCCTCTTCATTGGCAAGAGCCCCAGTTGGCTCAGTTTTGGTTTTGAGCTCCATCCATCAACAATTCAAGGGAATTAATAATGCATTTGTATCACATGCTAGTAGTAGCATAAAATTATCTATAAATGTTTAATAAATATTGGGTAATGCTTTTGGAACACGTGCTATAAGTGATAAATAAATAACAGTGGATTCCTTATGAAATATTTATCCCCAGCTTGGTTATTGTTATGTGATAACTGCTTGGGAAGCCTACTAACCAGCAAATTGAGTTATCAAAGTGCCGGGTATGTGTAGCCCGCCATTCATAACGGCACGCACAATGCTTAAAATGAAGTAGAGAGGCTGGAAACAGACGATGGCAAACTGTAGCTGTCAGAGTCAGCAGACTCAGTAGTTCACAGACAGGAAGGATTGGCAAACACTGAACGAGCTCAGCCTCCAGACATATTGGGTCCCTGCTTCTTGTGCTCTTCCCTGTGAATGGTACCGCAGAAGTATGGCATCTCTGCACATTCCCACAAGGTCACCAGGGCCTGGAGCCAAAGGTCACTATTGACTGGGGAGCTGCTCCCCTGGAATTAACATGGGTGAACATCCAGGATGGTATTTGGCAAAATCCACCTCTTGTGTGGTTCTGTGAGTTATTCAAAAAGCCTACAGTTATGTAAGCACTACCAAAATCAAGTATTTCCCAACTTCTCCCAATTTCTGGGGTCTCCCTGCTCCCCCACTCCCCGTTCCCAATGACCCATTTTTCATTTCTATTTGCCTTGCTGTGGTAAGTGAATCGCACCTTGGTAACTTTCTGCTGGCTTCTTTCTCTCAGCACAATGCGTTTGAAATTCATCCAGTTGTTACACTTCCAGTGATTCACTCTTTTACATTGTTGAGTAATATTTCATTGCACGAATTACTATAGTTTGTTTATTTATTTACCGGTTGTAGGCATTAGGGTCATTTTTCAGTTTGGGACAATAACGAGCAAATCTTCCATTGACATTTGGGTATAGGTTTTTGTGTGACTATGAGTTTATATTTCTCTAAGACAAATATCTACAAATGGAGCTGCTGGGTCTTATATCGAATGCGTGGCATTTTATAAAACATGTCGAACTGGTTTCCAAGGTGGTGGCACCATTCTGATTACAACCAGCAGCATGGGAAAGTGCTCGTTGCATGGCGTTGTCATGCTATTGCTGTTGACTTTCAATCAGCAAGAAGGTTTCAGTTATGCCAACCAACGTGACCCTCCCAGATAGTCACGTTAAGATCCAATAAAACATTTTGTTACCCCATGCCATGGACAAAAGTCGCATCTAAGCTGTAATCTTTGCTCATTGCGCAGGATACAGGGTGAAAGTCAGGGGTAGAATTCAGTCATCAGTTACAGCTGATGTCTTTCAATAACATAAAGGAGAACAAAATTAAAAATTGTCTTCTCGGATGCATAAAAATCCTCTTATTTCAGTCATTCTTTGCAATCTGGAGACTGTTCTTAGCTGGTGTCTTGCCAGATGTTTCTCTTTTCTCTCTTTTTCTCATCTTTGCTAACAGTGACCAGGTTTTACATAGTGTTGATTTCCTCCGTGTGCACACAGGAAGCACAAGCTTAGTGAGGTTTTGTATGCAGCATTTAATGAGCATTTGCTCCACGCTAACCATTATAACGCTTACCGTTGTTACAGTGCGGTTAGAGGTGGTGCTTACCATACCTGTTATACAGATGAGAGGATCCACCCAAGCGAGGTGGACTGACCGGTTAACAGGCAGCAGAATAGGCACTCAAATCCAGGTTTGCCAGCACATAGAATTCACACAGTTTTTCAATGTGATATGCTACAAAAAGTAATTTAAACATCTAATGCGACCCTTGTGCGTATGTTCTAATGATTTTTGACGAGAGTACAGAGGAGACTATTCAAGGATGAAAGAACTGACTTTCCGACAGGTAGTGTTGGGAAATCGCACAGTGTTGGATGCACACATGCAGAGGAACAAAGTCACATTCTCACCACACAGAACAACAGACTCAAAGTGGACGAGAGACCTAATTGTAAGAGTGAAAGTATAGAACGCTTCAAAGAAAAGTTAGGGAAAAGCTTTGCAAACTTGGATTTATGAATGGTTTCTCAGCTGTGACACAGGCAGCAAAAGAAAAAAATAGATAATTTGGACTTCATCAGAGCCCAACATTTATATTTCAAAGAGGAGTATCAACATTCCAATCTTATAACAAAATGTCAAACTTATGGAAGACACTCACAGAATGGAAGAAAGAAGATAGATGCAAGTCATCCATCTGATAAAGGATTACTAGCTGCCATATATAAAGAACTCCTACAATTCAACAACAAAAGGAGCTTAATTTAAAAATGGGTATTTCTGGGGCTGAGCAATGACTCAGAGGTTATGAAGCTTGCCTGGCGTGCATGAGGAAGCAGGTTCAAACCCCAGCACCACATACACAATGAAGTGTCAGAGCAACAAAAGCCACATGAAAAACTAAATAAAATTGATTCTCTCTTCTTTTTTCTCTCATCATCCCTCTCTCCCCTTTTTTAAATGAACGAAGTGGGGATGGAGTGGTGGCATAGAGGTTACAACCCTTACCTGGCATGAGCAAGGACATGGGTTCAAACCCCAGCCCCACATACACAACAAAGTGTTGGAACAGTGAAAGCCACATGAAAAACTAAATAAAATGGATTGTCTCTTTCTGTCTCTGTCTCACTGTCCCTCTATCTTAAAAAAAAAAAAGCGGGGGGTGGTGGTGGGGGTGGTTCGTATTTCTCCAAAAATCTACAACTGGCCAAAAATCACATGAATAGATCATAGATGAATATCTCTAATCATTAGGGAAATGTAAACCAAAACCTCAGTGAAACCATTTTACATTCACTAGGATTGTTACAAAACAAAACAAACATACAAAACCCAAAAACCATGTTCGTGAGGATGCGGAGAATTCGGAACCCTTGAGCATTGCCGGCAGAAATGGAAACTAGTTCAGCCACGGTGGAAGGCACGGCAGACTCAAGACCACGCGCACCGCTGCCTTCTAATGCTGTAATCCCATTTCCAGGTGTGCACACAAAATCATCAGGAACCAAAATTCAAAGAGCTATTTGCACACCAAATCCACAGCAGCGTTATTTACTAAAACCACGAGACCGAAATAGCACAAGCGTCCCTCTCCCTCGTCTTACCCAGACGTAACACATGAAATTTTGATATTTGCTGTGACCTAAATGAATCTTGCAGATATTACAGTACAGGAAATAAGAAAGATACCAAAAGGCAAATCCTGTGTGATTCCACTCGTATGAAGCGCATAGAATAATCACATTCACGGGGACACAAAGGGTGGTGTTTCCCAGGGCCTGGGGGAGAGGGGAACACAGAGCCAGTGTCTAAGGGTCCAGTTTCGTTTGAGTGATTGAGATTTTCTGCAGATGGGTGGGGGTGATGCATGCACGGCGATGTGAGTGTGCGATGTAACGCCTCTGCTCTATTGCACACTCAAAAATGGTTAAAAAGGCAGATTTTGTGTTTTATGTTTTACCAGCACTCAAAACTGTAAAATGAAGGAGATTAGAATACAATGCTCTAAGGGTCCCTGAGAAAGGAACCAAAATCTGAATCCTGAGGTTGCATGATTGAAAGTCCCTAGGAAGCCCCAGATCGGATAGCAGGCGTCCCTGGGACTCACGGTACTCACAAACAAGTCCTCATCCTTACTGTTTTCCAAGGGAGAAAGGTTTCCAGCTCTGAAAACGTCCAAGAGCTAATATTGCCCTTCGATTATTCCAACCACCAGCTACTCCTTGCCTCTAATCCTGCCCAGTGCTCCCGATGAAACGGAGACAGGTTAAAAGATGGCACGTTAATTAGTGATGAATTACCCTGGACCACCGCAGCGTTCCTCTTGTAAGAGTCATGCTAAGAGTGAAAATCAGCTCTTCATGATTAAAGAGGAAAAGGAGAAGTGGAATGGACCCTCGTTTTCTGCTAGATAGCGTTGCCGAGCCCAACTAACATCTCAGATCTCAAGTTCCTCTGGAGTTCAGGCACAGGATGAAAATACTCCAGACCCACTGGAGCACCAGACCCAAAGCCTAAGCTCATCTGCATAAGAAAGCCAGGGAGAAAGCCGCCGGCCCAGCCACCCATCCCTGCTCCTCAGCAAGCACTGGGGGCTGGCAGCCCACAGCACCTAAGCTGCCTCTTTGAAGCTAAGTGCCTGCTTTGGGCCACCTGGACGATGTGTGGCAGGACACCAACGTTCTGGATGCTGGTGCGTGGGTGGGGGAGGCACACAGGGAGACCAGGGAGGCTCCTGGGTGGCTAAGTTCTTAGAGAGCTCCTGCATTTATCCTGGCATAAGCTCCCTGTCCACCTGGGTGCCTTTGATCCTAAAAGAGGCATTGGCCACATTCCTTCCAGCCCACGCAGTCACGATTCCCATGCTAGCTGACATCCAGACCACGGCTCAGAACTCCAATACTTTCGGGAGAGAGACAGATCTCCTAAACGGCAGGGGTGTTTCGTATCGCAAAATGGAAAGTAATGGCCCGTCTGATGCTCATTAAGCATTCAGCAAATTATTCCTTTTTTAAAACTTCTTAAATTTTTATTAAGGAGTTGAGTTGTATAGTCAGAAATATGTATAAAGTAATACTATGCTATGCTTTTGATCCTAAACCATAGTTATTCCCGCGTCACCCACACCCCAGTCTCTTGATTCTGCTATATTACACTCCTTAAGAGATATAAATGTCTCCTCTGTCAAAACAGACACCTGATAGTTGAGCACTCAAACTGGACACTTGTGTTCACCATGGCTAACACAACAGAGCAAGAGACGGGTTACAGGACTGGGTTGCCATCAGCAGGAAGGCCCAATCTCCACACACACTGCCCAACGTCTCTTGTGAATTCACTGTTTCTTTAGAGAACTCCTCATTCTGTCGAGTTCTGTGTTGGCCAAGTGGTGGTGACCACAGGATTGTCTGGTGGACACTCGCGGGACTCTTGAAGGAGAGAAGAATGGAGGACGCCTTTGAGGTTCTGGTTCTGAGCAGTTAGAAGGAGGGGTTCTCTGCAAGCCAGTGGAGCTGGATTTGTGAGAAAGACAAAAGGGTCTTTTTCGGATGCTGAGATACTGAGAAGGGAGGTATAAACGAGCTTGTGGCTTGGGAAAGAGTTCCTGGCTGGGACTCCAGATTGTAGTTCGATCGATCGATTGATCTGTCTACCTACCTACGGTAGGAATCCAAATAAGACCATGAAGTGAGTGCAGACTGAGAAGAGAGAGGGTCAAGGATGAGCAGGGGGATTGGACCAGTGGCTCAGTGGTTACCGCGCTTGCCTGGCATGCATGAGGACCAGGGTTCAACTAAGTGTTGGAGTAACAAAGACCAGATGAATGAAGTTGACCTCTCTTTCTCTGCCACACTCTCTCCTTAAAAAAAGAAAGAAAGAAAGAATGAGGCATGGGCTACTCAAATACTAAGAAGAGGAGAGAAGAGGGAAGAAAGGAGGCAGGAGAGGAGAGTGCCCTGGATCTCTAGAGCTCTGTCCCTGGCAGGCAGTCAGGAGGAGGGTCAGGGATGGGGCATGAGCATCCTGGGGGTTGCTGAGGAACTCAGGATGAGGAACCAGAATTGGCCATTTCTTGCAGCAATAGTAGCATCCTTTGCTACCAACAGGCATCCATCAAGTGGGGGTGAGCAGGGAAGGGGAGAGATGCAAGATGACTTTTTCAAAGGGTTGAGGTGCAAAGTCCTGTTGAGAAAAATAACAATTACAATAACATTAAAGTCTAGAATTTGCAGAGTCCCATTCTGCTATGGACTTTGCAGCTTAACCCCAATCATCCTAAGAACTTGGTGAGTAGGAATCATTGCCCTGACTTTCCTGATGAAGGAGAGATCTCAGAGGGATGGGGTGGCTGCCTAGGGTTGCAGGATTTTAAGCACCTGAGCTCGGATCCAAGCCCAGGATCCTCTGCCTCCAATGCCCACCCCATGCCCAGCAGGTCTGTTATGAGGGTCTTCTCACCATCTCACCCACCAACAACAACTTGGAAGATAAAGGTAGTTTGGTGGTGGGGGTGGGGGTGTTCTTACTCACTTTCTGTTATCTTGAGCAAATTAATTCAGCAGAAAAAGTAAAATGAGCTCAATACTATAACGTGTTTGAATTATTGACAACCTTTCTTATTCCACCCAGGAAAAAGCATGGTAGAAATAAAGACACCCCCACTCCTATTCTGTCTTCTCTATTATTAAAAAAGCCTCACAGTTCTGTGCCTATTATTTTACACTGCAGAGTGATGAAGAATTAGGAATGGTTAGATAGCAGGAGACAAATTGCGATCTGATGGGCCAACAGGAGCCTATAAAAATGTTATCAAGATGATATTAAACAGTCTACCCCTTCCTTTGCACCCAGGCAGGAAATTGGAGCTATTCTTGCTGGGATATCTCATACATTCATATTTTTCATTTAGATAATGCTATTTAAAATTTAACTGGATTACTGGTAATTTGTCTCTCAAAATGATGTACCTGAGCACTTGGCTCAGCCTATCCATTACCCAGTTTTCAAGGAAAGCCTTTTGCAACTTTCTGAAATTTGTGGAAATTTTTTTTTTTCAGTTGCATCCTCTGCTCCAAAGCTGCTTTTTTCTTCCTGATACTGGAGATTGAATCCAGGGCCACCCAGCAACTGCTGTACCACTGAGCTACATCCCCTGCCATTTTATTTTATTTGGGGATAAGGTGTCAGTTGCCCAGGCTGACCTTGAATTATAGCCATGCACCACCACGTCCAGCTGAAAACTGCTTTTTACCTAATAAAGAAAACCATGATTTCATAGTTGGATGTGTGGGAGTTGGATGGGAGGTACAACTGGGTCCGTAGGAAGGTTGTGGCCTGAGGTGTGTCTATGCTGTCATTTCTAGATTCCGGAGCTCAGTGCAGGGCCTGTCACACAGAAGGGACTCTGTTCCCTTTGGTTGAGGGAGTGATTTTTAAATTCACTCACACTCACCTGCACTTGGCAGGTTGCCCAGCATCATCCCATCTGCTGCAGTGAACTACCTACCCCACAAGGAAATGACCATCAACTCCATGCTGCTCAGGACAATCTCAGGCCTATTTTCTATGGATCTTAGGAAGGAACTCAGTCTTCTAAGGGTAGGACTTTATTTTCTGCATGAAGGGGAACCTTTGTTCTTGCCTAAAAGTAAAATCAGAGGTAGTGAAATTTAGAGCAATGTTTGGGGAGTGGATGGAGGATCACAAAGTTGTATAAAGGGCCCCAGACAATTTTTAAACAAAAAGCTTCATCTTATCAAGATAATCACAGAGAAACCACCTGTGCTTGACTCTCAGGTCGTATTTATGCAGCCTGAGCAGGAAGGAAGACGGGGTGGAGAAATTCCCCCCTTTAGACAGAAAGTTTTGGGCATGTGTTGGGGGCTATGTTCTCTGGGTGATGCTGGCGTTACAGCAGGGACGAAGCCAAGTGCTGACCTCGTGAGCCAGGTGTAAACAGTGTACCTGTCAGGCAAGTCTAACACAAAGCCAAGCGGGGTGCAGCAGACTAGAAAGATGCACGTGTGCACACATTGTGGGAATTAGTCGCACACCAAGGTGTAGTTGGAGTGAATCTCTTGAGAAAATCTGATAAGCAAAGCTTCATCTGAAACTAACTGGGCTCTTAGGGAAGACACAAAGCACAATCCGTCAACTGCAGCAAGGACCACTGGATATAGATAGTCCCTGCAATCTACAATCAAAACACAGGAGCCGCGATTATTTATGCACCAAATAACATAGCTTCCATATGTAAATGATCAAAGGATTTTTGTTCTTTGTTTAGTCTGTTTTCAGCAGTTAGAATGATGGCATTATCACCTCTGGAGAAGGGAACAGCTGTCAGTAGGGAGACTTTGAGAGAGTGGATGAGGTGCTCAGTTTGGTTCTGTTTGCACTGGACTTAAAATTCTAAAATTATGTCCCATGCATTCATAGAGTTTGAAGCACCACGTGTTTGGTGGTGTTATTTTGGCAAAAATGAAAGGTTACGCACATGTGAAGAGGGGAAATAAAATAGCTCTTTATTAGGCCTTCACTTATTAAGTCATTTCATATTCTTTACAGCAACCTTTGCTATTTGCCATTCATTAATTGAACACCTACTATGTCAAGGCACTGAGTTCAGTGAGATGAAAGAGACGGCTCCTTAATGGGTCTCAACACGGGAGCTCTGCTTCCGTTTAGCAGGAGGCATGACTGCCCAGAAGTGGGGGGACTTGTTCAAAGACACACGATTGGCAGAGACTGTCACAATCGGCTCTGACAGTCATACATGCGTGACTTCACAGCCACTCCTCTTTTCCCTCTTGTGTCCACTTTAGTCCTTTCCTCTGAAGGCAGGGGACGGGAATGCTACTCAGATTACAGAAAAATACCAGACAAGCTACCCACATACTTCTGAGCATGCTCTCCATTTTAAGGTATATGAATAAATGCTAATCCTGCTTCATAAGCAGAACTTCTAAAGAGCTCTCTAGTTGCACCCTGTGCCTTCCTCCCGAGGAAACTCCATTCCCACTACAGAGCTGGGCCTCCAAGCCCTGGGTCGCCTGTGAGCGGTATTAATGGGAGCAGAAAGGTTGGAGCCCACTGGCGTCCTGGGGCCTGACTCCAAGAGCCCGGTGTGCGGGTGCGGACGCAGGAGGTGAGCAGGAGGACGCACGCTCTCTCTCCTCCCTCCTTCTTCACCTGATGACAGCACAGAAATCCCGAGGCCTGCACAAAGCAAGACTCCCGTTGCATAATTTCCTCCTGGAAAAGGTTAAAGTGCTTTTGGGGGAGGAAGAGCAGAGAAGGCTGGCCTTTAGCAACGAGGCTCCCAGGTAATTTAACCTCTTAAAGTGAATGTTAATATTTACATTATCTTGTTAATGTCTGGGTGCTTTTCTTTCTCACTGACATGGGAGCCTGACGGTACAAATATTTTAAAAGGATCTTCCTTGGAGGGCAAAGGGTCTATCGGAGCCTTTAACCCAGGGAAGAGCCCAGCCCCTGCAATCTGGCCATCTGAATTTAACCTCACCTGGGCCCTTTATTTTGCTGGAGCGTCTTGGGGATGGGAGCTACTTTGAGCTTCAGTCTCTCAAGTGTGAAATGGAAAACGGGTGCCCTTCTGCACTCAGCCACTGGGAGGACACACCGGGACCACCTGTTGGACTGTCTGCTGTGGCACATAGTGGGAACTTTATCACAGCTTATTTAAACTCGTTGAAGGTGGCAGCAGATCTGTGGCTTCACACAGGTCCCAACATGGTGGATGACAACCCAGGATGCATGCATGAGTCAGCACATTCTGCCTTCCCCAGCGCTGCGGCTCTGTACTGAGAGGTCAGTCGTGGCAGCTCTCGGGAATTCAGAGACCAGACAAAAGACAAGTGGGATTTAAATCTTGGCATTGCACGTCCTTGCTGTGTGACTTAGAGAAAGATGTTTAGCCTCTCTGTGTCCCAATGTCCTTTTCCTGAGTGGTGATAATCTTGGTGTCTGCCTCAGGGGGCTCTAAATGTCCCATGTGCGTTCATACACAGAGAGCGCTTAGTGCCTGGCGTGTAGTATATGCTTACTAAATCAATATCAACAATTCCTATTCTTAGACATTTGGTTTTCCCATGATACTATGAAAAGCAGAATACACATGACATTAGTGTCATTTGAAACGTGGAAAACTGGGCCATGGGCAATTAGTAGGCATGGCTAACGTCACACAGTCATCTGCAGTCAGCTGACACCTCTGTCTCCTCCCGAGTGTCGAAACAGTTCTATTACCCAGAAAATGTCCCAGCTGCCAGGGCTCCAGCCAGCATTTACTTCAAAGGCAGCTTTTGCCCACAACACCCCCAATGCCCACACCACTCACAGCACCCCCACACCACTACTGCCGCGGGAAACGCTGCTGCGCACCGTGGATCTTCTCCCACACGCTCTGCTCCTGAAGCCACACTCCCAATTACCGTGGCTGTGTTCTCTGATTCCAATGTGTCATGACATTTCCAAGATGCAGGTTTTTTTCGGAACAGACATTAGCACCAGGGGAGGGAGGAAGCTCATTTTTCAAACTCGGGAACTGTCGCTGGCCTCGCTCAGCACCGGTGAAGCCTGAGCGCGCTGTTTAGTGAGCTCCGTCGGGTGACCACATTCTCCCGCACGGGCGCAGTTGTCCCCCCCACCCCGAGGGCCTGTGGCTGAGGACCTGCATTGGGGTGCACACCCCTACACACACTTTTCCCTGTGCACCTCCGTCAGCCTCTCCCGCATTCCCAGTCCTGCCTGCAGCCTAGTGCCATCCTCCAACCGAGAGCTGTGTGACCTCCCCTACTGACCACACTGCCCTGTCCACCACAAGGAAACAGCATGCTCCTTCATGACTCCCATTCCTGCAGCAGGGACTCATTGCAAACGACCACCCCAAACAAAATTAGCTCCTGAGTGAAGCAGCAAGGGAAGGTACTGGAAGGCTTCCAGCCAGCCAGGCTCAGCTCACTGTGGGAAAAGGAAGACCACCCAGCCGGAACCTGGGCAGGTTCGTGACCAGGACCCACCAGAGAGCTCAGCCCTGGCCATCGGACACCTCAGCCGGCACAATGCTCATATCCAACAAGCAGCTCCTGCTGTGCCCTGTGCTGGCTCCAGTCCGGCTGGGTGCACCTGATTGGATAAGCCTTGGTCACATGTCCCTTGTAGCTGCAAGGGAGGCTGAGGTTGTGAGCAGCTGGCTACTTTAGCTTCCTGGGTGGTTTAAAGCAACAGGAACGTGCTGCTGACCTGCAGCCAACGTGTCTGCGTGGTGTGCCCATCTGAAGCTACCAGGGAAGAGGCTGTTCCGGATCATTCTCCTAGCTTCTGGCAGCCTCAGGCGTTCCTTGACCAGTATATGGAAGCCCCTCCCTGTGTCTCTCAGCATCATCTTCCCTCTGCACGTCTGTCTGTCTGAATCCCCTATTCATAAAGACACCAGCTCTGGCTTAGGGTCCATTCTAATGACCTCATGCTAGCTTGGCTGTCTTCAAAGACCCAATTTCCAAAAAAAAGGTCACATGCTGGGGTTGCTTGTGCTGGGACTTTCTAGGGGGACATAATTCAACCTGTGACCCTGACCTCTCAGCTAATTTGCTACTTCCTGGCCACTTATAATCAACTGCATCATATTTCCAGAATAGTTCGTAAAAGATGAATCACTAAGAAAAAAATGTACTAGCTTAAGCTTGCACAGAAATATCCAGAAAATTACGTGCCTTCTGGAGTCTTCTTAAGGATGATGGTTGGCCACATGTTGGAGCAATGTCCCCTCGCCAACACACCTGAACCACAGTCTCTCTTGTTTATTTTGACTTTCCAGAACTTTCCTGAGGTTGTCTGGTCTTCCTCCTGACACTGGGCAGGGAGGGATTTATTCCTACTTTCAAACAAAACGCAGTGCATCTGCTGCCCTCTGGCTCAGCATCAGTTCTGTAAGGCCTGGCAGATAAGAAGTGTAGGACGTGACCCAAAGCTGATAGCAGATAGCATTGACCCTTGTGGAAGACAAGCGGGAGCTTCCCCAAGGCAGGTGACGTGACGGAGGTTCAGGACCTCACCCAAGGCGGGTGACGTGATGGAGGGTTAGGTGGGAGCTGCAGGTATTGCTGCTGCTTTCGCAGCCTCCAGAGCAGGTGGCCTCTGAGAGGGATGTCTGCAAAGGACAATAAGGGGAATTTGGCCCTGGCCCTGGGACCTCTGCCCTGAGGGACAGAGGAAACTGCAGGCTGCTCAGCACCACAGGAATGGCAGCTACAGAACTGAGACTGACCCCGTAAGGACCTCAGGGCTCAGCTTGACCTTGGGTGATCCTGGAAGTGCAGATCTGATGTAAGAAAAATTAAATGATGATGCTTTATCATCTTGGCGGGATAAAGGATTATGTTCAGAAATATCTACAAATTTCAAGAAATAACTCTTTCCAAGGAGTATTCTGTCTGGCTGTGTGTGCGGCGCAGAACTTGCAAACTCTGGACAGCTCCACATTTTCTATGTCACCTCTTATTGGTGAAGACCCTGCCATTCTTAGATCCCTGCCTTCTACCCTGGCTCCGTGCCCCTCGTCCTGGTGGCCTTCACCCACTGCCCTCCTGGGCTGAGTCGGGACCGTGTCTCTGCTTCTTGGCACCCGACGCCCCATGTCTATGGTGGAACTCCGTGGAGGAGCTGGCCTTTCCCCAGCCCGCTTCCCCGCTGCGAGCTTCTGGGGCATCATTGTATTTGATTTCTCTCTGTCTTGCCCGTGAGGAGGTTCACGATAGAGACTTATTCACTGACGGGCAAATTAAAGAAAGGAAGAAAAGCAATGAAGCAGAAATTCCAGCTTCCTGGACCTCAGGGACAATGCCCACTTTCCCTATAGGACAAGAACACCCTGGGGGTCTCTGGGGTAGACTGGGATCAGCACAGCGTGACGTGTCTTTGTGTGGACATAAAATTTCATTTCTCTTGGGTGTCGACCCAGGATCGGAGTTGCTGGGCCACATGAACCTCAAAAACTCAGTCCCAAAGAACTCAGATGGGTAATTCCGTTGATAGGAAATATCCAGAATAGCAAAGCCACATGCTGGAAAGCAGAGTCGTGGGTGCCCAGGGCTGGGTCGGATGGGTGTGCTCAGGGGGTGATGATTATGAGATGCCACACTTCAGTTTGAGGCAATGAAACTGTTCTAAAGTCAACGCTGTGAATAGATTAAAAGTCAACAAGTTATAGACATAAAATCCTCTAAATGGGTGAATGCGTGGTGTGCGCATTATATCTTGGCAAAGCTGTTAAAAACAAATATGTTCACAGTGGATTTCCATGTAGGTCAGATGGCTGTGCTGGTCTAGGCACTGAGCAGATGAGGGGATTTAATAATCGTGGCAAAACCTAGCAGGAGGAGACGGACACCCCTCATATCTAATCAGTCCTATTTCTCTCACATCTTAAGGTCTCCCAAGCTGAATGCATTTCAGTGGGTGACATGTCCCAGCTTAATTGATGGCATTTATTTTTGCTTGGTGTTTCACGTAGTCATGGAGCCCCTTATTATTGGTGGCCTCATAGATTCAGCAAAATATAGTCCGTATAGTGCCTCCTGATGGGTCAAGTGTCAGAGCCGTGCAGCTCAGAGAGGAGGTAACGCCTGAGCTGGGCACTGGGTTAGTTCTCTACGGCTTTAGAATGTGGCATCTTCATTGTTTGTGGGTCTATGTCCTGGGTGGGGTTCTGCTGAGCCCTCTCAGGTCAAAGTGCCCATTGGGGTTACGACTCTTTGGGGGCTCAGCCGGGGAACAAGCTGCTTCCTTGACCTCTGGTCCCCAAGGCTGTTGGCACAAAGCTCTTCACAGGCTGCTGTGCCGGGGGCCTCAGCTCCTCCCTGACCTTGGTTCAGGAGCCACACTGAGTTTCCTTCCACGCGGGACTTTCTAGCACACAGCTTGATACTGCGTCTGGGCAGAGAGGCCTTAGAGAGAACCTGCTGGTAAGACGGAAGTCACAAATGGGTCCCAAGGATGACAATGACATCGCTCAGGGTGGCCACATTCTGTTGGACACAGGGAGTGGCTCTGTGGACTTGGGGGGGGGATGCTGGAGGTGCGCTGCACAGGGCTTTGGAGTCAGCAGGGGGCTCCCTTGGGTGCTGGCTGGGATGCAGCCCAGCAGGAGTGCCCACGGGAGCAGGGGAGTGCACAGGTGCAGGAGTGTCCCGGAGGACAAGGGCTTGAGGGCGTTTGGGGAATGACAGAGATGACTTGGAACAGCATCTAGTGGGGGGGGTGAGCCTGCTGTGGGAGCAGCTGGGGACAGCATGGAGGGCCCTGGGGGTCCCTGAGGACATCTAGCAGAGGCAACGTGACCAGGCGTGGGGCGGGATCAGTTTGAGAGCCCTGTCCTTTTCGTGCCCTATCTGCTGCCAAGGGGGTGGCTCCGAGCCTCCTGGCTTTCCTTCCTGTTTGGGTCCAGTTTTCTCCAAGATCCTGCCAGCCTGTCTGCCATTCTTAGGAAACCGCCCCCCGTAGCTCTAGCTGCCTGTCTCGTGAGCAAAAGTGGAAGGTGAGCTCCAAGGTAGTTGCAACTGAGTTGGCCTTCAGAACGCAGGGAGCTGTCTCAGAGGCGGAGCCTTCGGTAATCTAAGGCTTTTCGCTAAAGTGCCTCACAGGACAGGGGCACGGAAAGGTTCTGCAGCAAGAAATCGGGAGGTTAATAGGCCATGCTTTTTATTTTTTGGCATTTCCATAATGTCATCAAGACCCAGCATTATTCAATCATTCTGTTGTGCCAATCTATTGGTGATATCTTAAAAAAAAAAAAAGCAAAGGAGAGGGGGTGGAGAATCACCTTATTTATTATTTTTTATGTGTCTTTTGTTTCTCTGGCACTTAGTTGTGTATGTGGTGCTGGGGTTTGAACCTGGGTCCTCCTGCATGGCCGGCAAGCGCTCCACTGCAGAGCCACCGCTCCAGCCGCTGTTGGTGATATCTTGTTGCCTCGTGGTTACAAAGTGATTGCCAGTCATCCAGACACCATGTCTTCACAACACAGTGATCAAAGAAACAGCGAGGACCATGGCCTCAAAAGAAATAGAAGGACTCGGAAGAATTCTTTGTGTGCTTCACTGGCCACAGTTGAGTCCCACATGCATCTAGGACAGTCCATGGCAGTCAGGTTGTAGTTGCTTTGTTTCCCTGAGGACACTCAGGTTCAACCCCTAGGCACAGAAGCAAGGGGCTTTAGCAAGCCTCAAGAGTGGCAAGACCTCCAAGTTCTCTGCCACTCTAGACCGCCTTACAACCCCAAAAAGTAATCTCTGCATGACGAGTGATTGAGATCTGGGAACAGACCTTGCCCTCTGACTTTGGTCCTCCTCTGTATTCCTGATAGACCAGGTTCCTCCTCTCAGTACATAAATTCCTAAATTTATCTACCGAAAGGAAGGAAGTGGAGTCTGCAGTGTTCTACCTGGTTCTTGCTGGCAGACGGCTGTGATGGCCCAGGCTGAACACGGTTATTCTACCCGCGGATCTGACTCTGCAGAGAACCCCGGAAGCCTTCACCTGGGGTGAGCAGGGCGCTGGTAGGGAGGTTTTGCACAAAGGGTAGGCAGAGACCATCTGGCAGGAGAGCAGAGGGTATGAAGACATCTTCCTTTCTCATATTTTCATTTTCAGATGTCTACATGAATGTAGACATCCTGATACATTCAGAAGTCAAAGACCAGCCAGCTTCTACACCATGTCCATTTCCAGGGGTCATCAGTTATAAAATGCACCTGCCCCCGCCAGTCCCTGCTAGGGCTTCTTCCTCACAGCGCGGACATGCATTCACTTTGCTTCCCTGTTTTACCAAGTAGAACCTGAGCCTCCAGTAGAGGTGGGAGGCATTTGCCTGAAGCTACTCACAGAGTGCGTTAGTCCGACTGGAGCTCAGATGTCCTGTCTCCCGACCCCACATGCTGGGTGCACCCTTGCGTTTTGTATCTGATTTCATAAATCCGCAGGAGAGCTCACATCTACAGGGTTAAGTAGAGCCTGGCCTCTGTGATGAGAGCCTCACCTTCCAGAATCCACTCACCTGCTTGATGCTCATTAAAACTCATGATCCATGTCATGATCCATCCCTTCTTCACATTTGAGAAACTGAGGTTCAGAGAGGATGAGTGGTGTGCTGATGGTAGCAGAGCTGAATGAGAGATCAAAGCTGGGCTCACACAGTGATGGTGGTGCAGGCTGGTGATTAATGTACAGGGGCATCTTTCTCACCTTCTGAAACACGATCTAAATCACTCATGTGACAGCACTGCAGGATTGCTGTCCCACACCCTTAGCCTCTCTGTTCTGGCCTCTTGCCTCCACCTACCCCCAGCTTAGGACTCAGCAGCAGACAGGGACACTGCCCTGTTTCTGCGTCAGCACTCTCTCCTGGTGCCCAGGAAGACAGTGTTCCCTGCTCTGCAGCGCATGCGTTCAACTGTGGTCCACATCTGTGCTTGGGCTCACTCAGGTTGGGACAAACCCTTTTCCTGGCCTCCTGATGACGAGTCTGTCAGACAAGCCCAAGGCTTACGTGAATGACCCCACCACCTGTCCATGAAAAGCTTCCTCGTATCAATGGCTTGAGCACCCATGATCACATCCTGTCAGAAGCTCAGAGAGCGCACAGGGCAATGAAAAGCAGCCCCGCACAAATCGCAAGCCATGGCTGTACATTCGATGGCCCCAAAAAGGAAAAAGGGGTCAGTATGGCTAGGGAAGCATTCCCAGGTGGACAAAGAGACACACCCTGCGGTTCACAGGGCCCTCAGTCTGGGTGACTCACATGAACCTTATGTTTGACGTTAATAATTACTAAGTTATGTTAAATGACATATCAATCAAATTAATAAAGCTTACAATATTTAGGGCATTTATTTTGCTAAAATTACTGGCATCTGTGTCTATTAAAAATGACAGATGATTAGGATATCCAAAGTTTGGTGGAATCTGCTAGCTAACAAGGTAGAATTAAAATTTATATCTTGTTGCAGCATGATGAGCGTAATTAAAAAGAATGATAAAACCCTTTGATTAACCCTCATCTCCTCGCATAGCATTTTATTATGCAAATGAAACCTCCAACACTGTAAACTTAATACCAGTTAAGAATATGAATATGTTCTCATTTTCCAAGTACAAAGATATATGTGTACACATAAAATGCTGGATGGGGATTGGACCTGCTCTGCAATAAAGTGAAACTCAGGAGTGTATGGCTCCTGTCTGCCATTGCTAGGGGCTCCCGTTGGACCAGGGTGCAGCCCACAGTTTTGGTTATTTAATTACCTGCCCTGCCATGTTGTGTCATTGAGAAGACCCAGGTCCCCAAATCTAGAACCTGTGTGTCATCCTGGTGAGCTCATTTGTAGCTCTGACTTTGCTTTCCTGGATTAAAGGGCACATCACAGTGACTTCAAAAAGCAGGAACTTCCATCCGTTCATCTTTGAGGTTTGAGGAAAGGATTAGAGAGCCCCAGAGGGGAGAATTCGTTTTTCAAGATCTAGTCTCTCAATATGTGATTTCGCTCCTTGCTAAAAATCATCTCTTCCGCTCCAGGGGTGCTAAAAGGAAGACTGGGGCAGCAGCCTTCCTAAGGGTGGCACTGAGCTGGTTCCATGATTTTCCCTTGGCCAACTGAGTCGATTGGTAGGAAGATAATAAAAGTCACTGTGAAAAAAAAAAGAGTAAGGAAAAGCAAGATCTCTCTGCCTCCGGGTGCACCCTTCATCTTCATTCCCCAAGGTCACTCTGGACCAGGAAAGTGCTTTGCGTGATGGGATGAGAAGCCACCGAGGGCAGGAAGAGGGGGGCAGGAAGAGGATGCTGGCTTGATTCTGAGAGCCAAACCCTGAAAACGTTCAGAGTCAGAGTCAACCGGATGTTTGCTGCTGGAGACTTTGGGGACAGGACCAGCAGGGCAAGAAGGATGGGGAGGTGCAGGGATGTTCTGTCCCAGACCTCAGAGGAGAAGCCACTGGAAGCCACAGCCGGAGGGGCACAGCCTCAGCCAGGGGCTCCCTGAAGGCGGAGGAGGCAGGGGCAGGATCTTCCCTGCGGCCTCTTGGGACATGTGCCCCTGATGACACCTTGCTTGTGACTTCCAGCCCCTGGAATTTTAGAGCATGAATTGTCACTGTTTCAAGCCACCTGGTTTGTAGCCACTTGTTACAGCAGCTAGGAAACAACCAACTTTTGGTACCAAGAAGTGGGAGCAGCCTGGAAAAGGCAGGCATCATCTGGAGGCCTTGGGTGTGGCTGCGCTTCCTCTTTGGCCATCTGGATAACGGTAGGCAGTGTTCCCTGCGTTCTCATCCTGGAAATGGGAGTACTGCCAGGCGTGGAGGCCCACACCTGAAGTTCCAGCCGGTCAGGAGACTGACACAGGCAGATCTCAAGTTCAAAGCCAGCCTCAGCAACTTAGCCAGGCTCTGTCTCAAAATAAAAATAAATTAATTAATTAATAAAAGGACTGGCGATGTGGCTGAGTGGTGAAGCACCCCGGGTTCAAATCCTGATACCATAAGAAAAAAAATGAAGCTGGGTGCAGTGGTGCATGCCTGTAATCTAAGCAGCTCAGGAGGCTGACACAGGAGGATTGCAAGTTCGAGGCCAGCCTCAGCAACTTAGCAAGACCCTATCTCAAAACCAAACAAAAAAACTAAGTAAAAAGGGCTGGGGATGTGGCTCAGTGGTTGAGTGTCTCCAGGTTCAATCCTTGGTGTCAAACCCTCCCCTGCAAAACAGAGAATAGGAAGAGCAGTGGGTGCCCGCCTCAAATCACTGCAGAGAGGGCTAAATGACTAAATGACTTCCCTAACCGCAAAAGAGCCCTGACGGCTCCTCACGTCGACTCTGCACTGTGTATTTTATTTCTGCTCCTGTTACTGCTATCATTTATTATTTTTATTATTATTATTTGCCAGAGTGTACACGCCTTCCTGATTCTTGCAGGGCCTATTTGAATAATTTTATTTGCATATGTATTGTAGAAAAATAAGACTAGAAGTCTGTTCTCCACAATATCATAAACAGCTATTCTGGGTGATGGGTTGGCCATAGAATTTTATTTGCTTCTGTGTGCTTCTAGTTCCTAAATTTTCAGCAATGAGCACATAAGACTTGGGTAATAAGAACAGCAAAGTTTTGTTTTTCTTTTTGGTTTTTAAAGACTGTTTTATTAAGAGTTGAAACAAAAGTGAAGAAGCCTGACTGCGGACATTTTCAGCGCCAGGGAGTTGATGGGGTAATATTTTTGAGGATTCCTTCAAATTTGTAAAAACCTAGTTAGTAACTGGGTGAAGAGAGGGAGTGGGTGGTGGGTACACAGCATGCTTGAAAGCCAATTATAAAGGGTTTTAACTGGGCCAGAGTCAGATTTTGATATCCCCAAATATCTCTCCAGCTTGTGCCTGGAATTGGCCATTGTGGATTAGTCTTTTCTCCAGGGAAATTATTTCTGGGAAGAAAACCATGCTCAGTATAGACCAGAGTTTATTAACCTAGAGCCGACTGACATTTGGGACTGGGGCTGTATTTGCTGTGGCACCTGGCATGCACTATAGAATGTCTAGCAGCATCGCTGGCCCCATCCAGTAGGTGCCTGCAGTACCTGCCCTCCTGCAGCTGTGACAATCTAAAATGACTGTAGGTATGATTGTGTCCCCTGGGACACAGGCATGGAATAATGACACCCCTTCCGTTGAGACCCACTCCATAGACCTTAGCCTAATTTTGCTTCCTTTATACTCTTATCAGGGAAAGTCTTGGCAAAGATTCTAGACCAACTTCTTGAAATTGCATGAGCATGACTGTACTATTGATCAGTAATATTGCTGTCTAGTTGTGTGTAGTGGTTTAGATGTGAGGTGTCCCTCTAAAGCTCTTATGTAAGACAATTCAAGAATGCTCAGACGGGAAATGATCGGATTATGACTGGTGTAACCCGATTGATGGCTTAATCCACTAGCGTAGATTAAGTGAGTGGTAACTGTAGACGCTGGTCTTTAGGGCTCGTACTTCCCTGGTTGCTGGTTGCGGTGTCCTGTCCTTCCTCCGTGCCCTTCTACCATGTTGTTCGGCCTCACCAGTGGAGTTGACCAACCCTGAAGTAAACTTCTGAAACTGTGAGTCCAAATAATCTTTTTATCCTTTAAAGTTGCTTGCGTCAGGTCTTTGGGTCACAGCCATGAGTAAGCTGGTTAAAGTTTCATGTGAACTTGGCCAAGGTTCTTAATTCCTGTAACTTTACTCCAGATCCTCACTCTAAAAATGAATTAGTAGCATCAACCTCCGCTGATCTTTATGTGAATAGAGGTTGTATTTAGGACACATTCTGCCACACCTCTCTCCCAATTGAACACACTAAGAACCCTGTGAGTTGATTGGAGCAGCTCAAAAGAAGAAGGATTAATTACTGACACTGTGTAATAGAAGCCCCCATCATTCATGGGTTCATCAATCACCTTACGTACCTGCTTCTTTTGTCAAGTCCTGAATTCCAAGACTATTGCATCTCCTTCGCCCAAAACACCATGCATAATGAAATATAGAACATATCTTGATGCTAAATTGTGACTTATTTTCTTTTATAGCTAAGAGGTTCTGAGCCAGGCACCCTTGTCATGGAGTCCCAGCCGTAGAAGGAAGCCTTCCATCATGGCAGCCCTCCTGGTGGAATTCTAGAGATTTGGGGCTAGACTTAGGTTACCTAGCGAGCAGGAAAGAGTGCTGGCAGCTACCTGTGCCCTTCCTGGTGGATGCAAACAGCTTTAGTGGTCTTCCACTGCTGTTCTGAAGCCTGGGGATAGTTGAGACCAACATAATTGGGAGCTGTGGGGAGAGAGAGGATTTACTTTTGTCAAACACACGGCAAGGAGGGAGCTGAGTCAGCAATGCCTGTGAAGCAAGCTGGCCTCTCTGGTGCCAATGACTTCTTGAGCTGTCTTGTGTGTTCATGGAGGACTCATTCCCTCAAAGTCCCTTTCAAGGATGCTTGGCATGGCTAAGTGGATTTCTGGTCCTGGGGTCCCCTTGCTGTGCTTTTGGAGCATAGAGGCCAGGTCTACAATCACATTGAACTGGATATACTCCTGGGCTGGTTAGTTACCTACTGGGTTATTAGATGAGGGACAACTTCTCTGAGCCTGTTTCCCACATGCACAGGAGGAATGCAGGTTAAGAATGCCTTATCCCAAATGCTTGTGACCAGAAGCAGTTCAGATTTCAGAGTTTTCTAGATCCTGGAAATATTTACAGAGACTTCACTGATAGAGCATCCTTTATCCAAAGATCTGGAATCCAAAACGCTCCCAAACCTATAACTTCTTGAATATCTTGTCGGAGTTTTGGATTTCAGAACATTTTGGACTTGGTGTTCTCGGATTTGGAACCAGCGACATTTTCTGAACGTTTATTTTGTGCAGCGCACCATCCTAGTTGTCAGGGCAAAAACCTAAACCAAACTGCGTCCCTGCTATCGCGGACCTTATGTTTAGTGATGTGTTGCTAATGTTAAAAACATAGGTCTCCAAACCAGCCCCTGGTGGGTAGCATCTGCCCGTTGTTGTAGCATGAATACTCCCATTGTGGTGGACATTTCAAGACACCAACGTCAACGTTCCAAATGCAAAGCTAAGGAGGTGATGTGCACGATTGCTCTCGTGGGCCGGAGCGAGCTCACTCCTACACATCACTGCCTTAAAACACCGAAGACTTCCTGGGGCACCATGAGGGTCAGATGAGGTTGTGGCTAGCTAGGGTTTGCACGTGGTGAGCGAAAAGGCCCTGGGGCCATTATTATAAGTTCAGCAGCAGGCGCCTGAAAGCTCCTCATGGCAGAGACTATCAGTGCCAAACCCTAGCAGTTCTTCCTCTATCAAGCAGATCTGAGACCCTCCTTCTGTTGTGGTACTGTGCGTTCAACACTGGTTATAGTTTTCCCAAAGGGTGTCTCAAGATCAGCCAGCTTGACCGTATGTGGGTATTCTGGGGAACCCATCCAGAGAATGAAACTTAGCAGATTTGGAGCAGTGCTCAAGAAAGCCTTCATTCTAGCCGTCACCCTGGTAATTCTGCTCCAAGTGGCCCATGGACCCTCTTTGGAAAGTCCTGCTCCGTGTTTTCTTTCTGCTTTGGAGTTCTGTTGAAATTCTGACTCATATCTGTGTTTTAATAAGCTCATTCAGTCAGATGAATTTAGATAATCCCTGCCTTCCCTTCCTCTGGTGGTAAGAGAGCCCAATCAGGTGCAAAGCCCAAGAGATAAAGTTCTTATGGATAGGAGAAGGTAAAAGCCTGCAGTAATAAAGAGATCACAGTTAGCATTTGCTGAAGTTAGCATACACGGCAGCTAATGTTCTCACCGCTTAGGAGAAGCAACTTCATTCTGCAGTGCCCTAGGCTGTAGGCAGGGCAGCATTATGATTACCACATTTATTGATGTATGGGGAATCTGAAGTGCAGGGGCAGGGCCACCTTGACCAAGATAAGAGTGGATAAGAGGTACAGTCACTGATGGGACCCTGGCTCCAGCACCCTTGCCTTTACACGTGGTGCTGGGTGCTG
>PVKS010030256.1:0-24562 GCA_004027875.1 Aplodontia rufa | reverse complement strand
CCCCCCATTCTTTTTTTCTTTTTTTGAGAGATTTATTATAGAACAACCATATAAGTTTTTAACAAAATAATATAAAATGTGTATAGATTCTGGATATTAGAATTACCCCCAGGAGTGCCCCCCCAATTACCCACCCTTATCCCTCCCTTCCCCTTCCCACAATATCTCTAAAAAAGTATTATGTTGTATAACATTACACCTTTTCTGGATTTAACACATAATACTAGACCAACTTTCTCACCGGCCAGGGTCTAGATCCAGCCTCCACAGATGAGTGGAAACATTCAACCCTTGGTTCTCTGGGTTAAGCTCATTTCACTCAGCATAATTTCTTCCATGGCCATCCATTTACCTTCAAAGGCTGCAATATCATTGTTTCTAATTGCTGTGTAAAATTCCATGGTATAAATGTACCACAGTTTTTGGATCCATTCATCCAGTGAGGGACATCTGGGTTGTTTCCATAATCTAGCAATAGTAAATTGAGCTGCTATGAACATAAATATTGCTGTGTCACTGTAATGTGCTGATTCTAAATCCCCTGGAAAAATACCCAGGAGTGGAATAGCAGGGTCCTATGGTGGGCTCATCCCTAGTTTTTGGAGGATTCTCCACACTGCTTTCCAGAGGAAAGTTCCAGAGGGGCTGTACCAGTCTGCAGCTCCACCAACAGTGTGTTAGTGTGCCTATCTCTCCACAGCCCCTCCAGCATCTATTATTGTTTATTTTCTTCTTTTTTGCCATTCTGACTAGCATAAGGTGATATCTTAATGTAGTTTTCATTTGCATTTCTCTGATTACTAGTGATTTAGAGCACTTTCTCATGTATTCATTTGCTTTATCAATGTCCTCTGTTGAGTAGGTTCTATTTAGCTCTTTGGCCCATTTATTAATTGGGTTGTTTGTGTTTTTGTAGTTGAGATTTTTGAGGATTTTGTAGATTCTGGATATGAGGCCCCTGTCAGAGGAATCATAGCCCATGATTCTCTCCATTTCTGTAGGAAACCTCTTGACTCTTCTGATTGTTTCCTTGGCAGTACAAAAGCTTTTTAGCTTTATGGCATCCCATTCACTGATTTTTGACTTTACTTCCTTCACTTTAGGAGACATGTTGAGAAAGTCTTTGCCTTCACCCAAATGCTGAAGTGTTGGATTTAATTTGTCTTCCATCAGTTGCAATTTAGCTGTTTTAATTCCTAGCTCCTTGATCCATTTTGATTTGATTCTCATGCAAGGAAAAAGATATGGGTCTAATTTCAACTTTCTGCAAGTGGCTGTCCAGTTTGTCCAGCACCATTTGTTGAAGAGGCTGTCTCCCCTCCATGTAATAGTTTGTCCCCCTTTGTCAAAAATCAGGTGTTTAAAGATTTGAGGGTTTGTTTCAGGGTCTTCTATTCTATTCCATTGGTCTTCTTTCCTATCTTGATACCAGTACCATGCTGTCTTTGTTACTATGGCTCTATAGTATAGTTTTAAATCTGATATGGCGAAACCGCCTGTTTCATTTTTCCTGCTTAGTAGTGTTTTTGGCAATTCTGGGTTTCTTATTGTTCCAAATGAATTTGAGAATTGCTTTTTCTATGTCAGTAAAGAATGACATAGATATCTTTCCCCCCCCCCATTCTTATGATCAACAAAAATTGATACACATCTATGAAAATCATTTATTTTGTCCTAGTAATACTTTTTTTTTTAAAGAAAGAGGGACAGTGTGAGAGAGAGAGAGAGAGAAAAAGAAAATCAGTTTTATTTAGTTTTTCATGTATCCTTTGTTGCTCCAACACTTAGTTGTGTACGTGGTGCCAGGTCCTCATGCATGCCAGGCAAGCACCATAACCACTGAGCCATCTCCCCAGCCCCTGTCCTACTAATACTTTATCTTCGGATAGAGGTTTTGGTAAAACTTCTCCAGCTCTTCCTGGAGTGTTTCAGTATAAAATACCGAAAAAGATAGACAAAATGAGTTTTTAAACCTTCTTAGATGAGGTAATTGTTTTGTTAACTATTTTAAAGGGTAAACAACCTGGATAGCTATCTAGTCAATTGTGAAACTAGAAAATCATGATATTAAAAAAATCTCACAGTAATAATGTAAAACATACCTCTGAACTACAGAGCAATCTTAGTTGTGAATATAAATGCAGAAATCCTGAATAAAATCCCAGCAAACTGAATTTGGCATCAAAAAGAAAAAAACTATAACTTTATAGATTTTATCAGGATAAAAGTACACACTAGTATGTACGTTAAGAATAATCTTGTGGTCACATAAGAAAATCATATGGTTGATCCCATTGTGTGTTGAAATGTTAATTCTTACAATTTCATGCCCAGTCTGAACTCTTTAGAAATCAAGGCATAGAAAAGTAAATTTTCAGGAAGATACATATTTATATCAAACTGATAAGAATTTTTTTTATTGGGAGAAACACTGCGGCATTTCCATTTAAATCAGAAATAAAAGATGCCCATTATCATCAATATCAATGTCAGGTTTTATAGCACCTGGCCATGGAATAAAAATATAGACCAAAGATTTGAAATGTAACAGTAGGAAAAAGTGAAAAAACTAAAACTACTATGTAGTTATCACACTACATGTAGCTAGGACAGTATATGTATAAGCAATAAGAGAAAGCCAATTAAATGAAATGGCTGAATATAAATACACCCAAATCCACAAACTGGCAATAACACATGAAAAGGTATAATGGGTAAAGATCCCATTTATAAAAGCAAGGGAAATTTTTAAGAACCTAGAATAAACTGAGTGAGAAAACTGTGGGAAGTAAAGAATAAGGTCACAAAATGTCACTAGAAATTTTAAAGAAAAGTTGACTAGATAGAGACAATTACTATATTCATGAATGGAAACCTGAATATCATAAAGATGTTTGCTCTTCCAAAGTCAATCTATATATTTAACAAAACACAAAGCTCCAAAGGAATTTGGGGGATGGTATCACAGTGATTATAAGTGTACTCAGGAAAAAAATAAGATAGGCAAACAGTTGCTTAAGCATTTTTTATAAAAGAAGAATACTGAGCAGCCTCTCTCCAAACATTTTGGTACTGACATAAAATGGTTTGTAAAACCAGTGCAATACAACAGATAGCCAAAATAGACCTTGTCACAGAGGGATTTTAAAGTGATAAAATGGTCAAGTAAGGGGAGCTAATTGGTTAGTTTTTGGACAGGGGGTGGGGAGAAATGAACTTAACCAAAATAAAATTTGAATAAAGAATTTATTATAAAGTCATTAAGGCAGTAACATGCAAGATAAAATTGAAGTTAGCATTTGTCAAACTCAATCACTGAGAAATTTCTAAGCTCAAAGCAATGGACAGGCTCGAGCTGTGGCTCGGGGGTTGTGGCTCTTGCCTGGCATGTGCAAGGATGTGGGTTCAAACCCCAGCACCACGTACACAATGAAGTGTCAGAGCGACAAAAGCCACATGAAAAACTAAATAAAAATTGATTCTCTCCTTCTCTCTCTCTCTCATTTTCCCTCTCTCTTAAAAAAAAAAAAAGCAATGGAAGAAATCACAAATAAATAGCAATGAAAATTCTTGGACTGAATGTTTCCAAAGTTGTTGTGGAAAGTTTGTTTGAATAATAAGAGAACCATTCTTTAAGTTAAAAAAAGACAAAAATAGGAAGAAAATTGAAAAACATTTGCAACAAATAGGACAAAGATTAATAGTCTAAAACATAAAATACTTATACAAAATTATTAAGGAAAAACAAGGAAGTGGATAAAAATAAATGAATTGGAAACTACCATATAGGAACTACAAATGTTTAATAAGCAAATATTCAACTTCACTAATATTCAGCAAAATATAATGTAAAGTGGCAATGTATTATGTTCATTGAAACATTAAGTGAAAATTATTTATGAATTAATTTAGATCATGTATTTTTTTAGTGTGGTTAAAAATTCAGTAAATAAAATGAAAATTATTTTTAAGGAAAGAAAATCAGATCAAAGCCAAAATAAGGTCAAATATTAAGCCTTCCATGCCGCTGGAAGATGAGCCACTACCTGGCCTTTGAAAGCCTTAGTGGCCAATGACAAAAGAAACATCATTAATTGTTACACTTCATTTACCTGTAGAGCCCCGCTGTTTACTGAGGGAGGGTTTTCCACGAGAATAAAATCTGAGAGCAGTTTCTCACCTACATTATTTTAAGGGGCCATTTAGTGACAGAGCAGGGTACACCAACACTTAGTGTTGTGTGACTTTCTTTCTGCCTGCATCCTTGATGTGAAGCACAATTTTCAAAACAGAAAGGAATATATGAAAAAGACACAACACAGAGCAGTGATTATAGAAGGTCATGAAATGTTCTTTCTGTTAACACTCCAAGGGTGGCTTTAATGGGTGCCAATATTTAGAGGGGTTAAGGAAACAATTTACAATACATGCCAAGAGCTCTAAAATCAATCCTTCATTGGGTGCAACAACCACCCTTTCAGAGCCCATCCTGAGAACCTTGAAAATAGAAAACCTTACCCACAAATCTGTTCAGTGCAGTGCTATTTATGACAGTAAAAACTGGAAACATACTAAATATAAAACAATTGAAGACTAGCTTAGCATATTAGGGTGAAATTAGTGATAAAATATCTTGCACTCATTCAAAGAGTGCTAATGAAGAATTTCTAATAAAATAAGGAAATCATGAAATTGTCTGAATAAAAGCACAGGGTGCAACATTATATAAGTAAGACGATCTCTACTGCATACACTATGTCTGGTAGAAGTATATCAAGGAAATAGCCAAAGTGCTAATAATCATATTTTTCTACACTGTTAATAAAAATGAGGTCTTTCTTTTTAATAGAAAGAATAAATTTTAAAGTTAATTCTAAACCAATGGTTTACTAATAAATATAATTGTTATGCTTTGTGTGCCCAATTCAATACCTTCAATCATGTAGAGGGAGCTATGTCAAGTTTTTTTTTTTTCCTTAATGTATTAGTCAGCTTTCTGCAACTATAACAAAATACTTGAGGTAATCCACTGATAAAGACAGAAAGTTTAGTTTGGCTCACAGCTGCAGTGGTTTCAGTCAGTCCCTGGTCAGTTGGCCGTTGCTTTGGGTCCCGTAGTGAGGCAGTACATCCACAGCAAGGAAAGCCTGATAGAGCAAAGCAATTTACCTCACGCCCAGAAAGTAAAAAGAAGAAGAGATCAGGGTCCCATAATCCCTTTTAAGGGCACACCCCAATGACCTGAGACATCCCACTAGCTTCCATCTCTTAAAGTTTTCACCACGTCCTAATAATGCTGCCCTGGGGAACAAGCTTTTTAACATATGGACTTTGGTGAGACACTTATGATTACCCAAAAGAACATTAAGTCTTTGATTTTTTTTAAAAGATTTCTGCTTGCTGCCTTATTTGTAAATGTTTAATCTTCTGAACCGGAGGTTTTAATATAGAACATTTAAAAATATTTTTACTTTTCATGTTCATAGAGACTGCTGTTGGGTTATGTATTCCAAAAAAATTTATTGGGCTAGGGATAATATTACATTTTAAAAACCATAATGTTCTTATTTGCTAAAGCAACAACATACACTAAAGATTCAGTTCCATATTTTGTTCATATGTGAAATCTTATTTTTATGTTACATGCAATAATTCTGATGAATAAAAGCATTCAGAGAATTTTTTCAGTGAAGTTGAAAGGTGATATTAAATAAGTCTATTAACGACATCAAAACCAACCTTTTGCATATAAATTACAAGGCTTGCTTTCTTTTTAAGTTTCTTTTAGATATAATACTTATGAGAAAAAAGAAGAGGAAAATAGCTTTCCATGTTGCTCCTTTGATTATTTCTAAGTACATCATTCTTTGAATTTGCTTGTATTTGATCTTAAAATCACTTTAACAATAGGAAAAAGGTAGCAGTTAGCATAGTATTTTGATGTTTGCAGAACACTGACATTTAAGCAAGGAAATGTTAGAGAACGGGTGATCTGAACCTTCTATCTCAATCTGTACCTGCCAAAATATAAACTGGGTTCCTACTGCGAGGGATTGGGGGAAGGTAGCAAAGGAGGGGGCTCTTTGCGGGACTTGAATTGTAAACTCCCAGTGGGCAAGAACACTTTCTTCCTGATTCGCTCTAAGCAGGACCCAGCACAATATCCCGCAAATAGAACATTTCATAACTGTTTTGGGGGATGAGGATGGAGCAGGAAAGATGCAATATGCAAAACTAAAACAGAGGTCCTGGAGAGGTGACCCAGCAATAGAGCCCTCGCCTGGTATGCACAAGGACCCAGGTTTGAACCCTAGCCCCACATACACAACCAAGTGTCGGAAAAACAAAAGCCAGATGGAAAAGATAAATAAAAATGATTCTCTCTTTCTCTCTCACTCTCTCTCACACTGTCTCTTTAAAAAATAAAACAACAGAAAACAGAGACTGTTAAGCCAAGATCTCCCTCCAAGCAGAGTCAGCTGTTCATGCGAGTTTAAAGTGCATACGGTTTATTCTTTGTGTGTGCGTGTCTCATATATATGCTGCCACACTCTCCATGCTCTTCTGTACTCTCCCTCCTTATCCCCACTCTTCATGGTTACTATTCACTTTATCCTTTTTAAAGTAAGTTATGTCTGTTTTGATTAACAAAGCTCCATGACATCCAGGGTACATCTGCCTGTCTGAATCACTGTAAGGAGATCATGTAACACTGTTTAAAAGCTGTTTGTATTTCTTCAAATATGTTTATTTTTAGAGGGAGAGAGAGAAATAGAGAGAATTTTTTATTTTTTATTTTCATCTGGTGTTTGGTTTTCCTCCACTTGGTTGCGAATGTGGTGCTGGGAAGCGAATTGAGTCCTCGCGCATGCCAGGCACTCTACTGCTGAGCCACCTCTCCAGCCCACTTCCAATTTGTTTTTTTTTTTTTTTTTTTAAGAGAAAGACAGTAAAAAACAGAGAGAGAGAGGGAGAGAGAGATAATCAATTTTTATTGAGTTTTTCACATGGCTTTCGTTGCTCTGACACTTAGTTGTGTACAGGGGTGCTGGAGTTTGAACCCATGTACTTGCGCATGCTGAGCAAGCGGCGTAACTGCTGAGCCACTGCTCCAGCCCTTCCGATTTGTTTTTAAAACACCCGTAGTAAAAAGATAAGAATAGCTCCTTTAAGTATATACATAAGTAAGTCTTGGGGCCGGAGTGGTTGCTCAGTGGTTATGCCGCTTGCTTTGCATGTGCAAGCACGCAAGTTCAAACCCCAGCACCACATACACAGCAAGGTCCCAGAGCAATGAAGGCCACATGAAAAACTAAATATAAAATTGTTTCTCACTTTCTCTATCTTTCACTGTCTCTCTCTCTTAAAAAAACTGTATATATATATATATATATATACACATATGTATACTATACACATACACTATATACATATGTGTATAGTATATATATATGTATATATATATATATTCCCATAAGTCTTTGACAGAGGCAAAGTTATAAATTATAGTGTTGAATAAAAAGTTATTATAAAATACTCCATTTTTTTTGAACAACCATACAAGATTTTAACAAAATAATATAAAATGTGTATAAAATGTGTAAATATTCTGGATATTGCAATTTATCTCTTAGTGGTAAACAAGAATATGAAACAATGCAATTAGAAAAAGAGTCTATTAAAAGATATTAAGTGGTTCACAGAATTTAGAATTTCTGAGACAGAATTTCACAGGACAAGGTTTTGAAACTACACAGTGGGAGTGAGTATCCAAACCACACCGTGGGCAGCACCAGCAAAGATCTCATGGTCAGCAAGACTGACCCCTGATCCCTGACTCCACCACTGATATGAAGCTAGAATCTTCACCACCACTACTCTTAAAAAGCCAGGCCTGTTCCCCACCTAACAGTAAAAGTCTACCATGTAGGGTCAGCTCTCCCACATTCTTCTGAGTCAAAGCTTTTCACAAAGGTGTGATAGGACTGGCCAAAACTACAACACACAGCAGTATCTTTGCTGCAAGGAAAACAGGATGAGCTTCTAGCTTCTCCTTAGGGCAGGTGGAACATCAAACAACAGATCCCACAAACACATGGGCCATTACAAGAAGACAAACAAGCCCTCCCCAGAGTGATCCAGGAAGGAGAGGTGACAGTGAGGGGGCAGTCGCTTCTGCCTGAGTAAAAGAGACCACACTTCCTGATGCGTCTATCCTCCAGTGCAAGGCAGCTCATTTTACTAGCTGGGTGGAGTGTTCACAGAATTGAAAGGAAGTGTGAAGGAAGTACATCATGGCAGGAGGACAACACGGTACAGAGATGGGACGATGCCACGTTTCCATGGCACATAAATCAGAATGCCTGCTTTGTGTTCATAAAAGACATTGCCATTCAAGAGAGATGTTGCTGTGTTCTCTGTACTGCCATAAAAGCTGACTTGGGTTTGATTAAAAGCAACCCCAATGATCTGGGTGACTACCACAGTGAGAAACGTGCCATTACTTTTGATACTTGCATCTTCAAATTGACCCAGGTCTATGTCATGGTCCTCAATAAAAAGCCTTTCCTATTTCTCAGAATTTTTTTGGCTAGTCGCCAGAGAGCTGAAAAGCAATAATAGAAATTGAACATAGGACACATGTATCTGACTCTGTTCTGGGCTTGATTTAGGTGTATATATAAACCTCGAACAGGGACAGTGGTTGGAGAAGTCCCAGCAGAAAACCCAAGTGTTTCAGTGAGGTCACTTCAAACCTGGGGTTGGGATTTGGTGCTCCCCAGGGTTGATCAAAGATTCAACATAGGCTCCACATTTGGTGGGGATAAAATCAAACCGTGATACTCAAGTTCAAGTAACCCTCTTGTACACCCCTTCCCCATTCTCTCTTCCCCATACCCTAAACTGCATCAATTGTAGAACAGTTTTTATTAGATAAAAGTGTCAACGGGTTTTACAAATGCTTTAGGGGCCACTTAATTCCTAGCTTCAGAATCAAGGAAAATTCAAAAACATTCAAATTATTCCAGTGAAATATTCCCTTCCAGTTTGGTACACTGATAGGATAAAAATGAGTCCAAATAGGCACAACTTCCTGGAAAGAAAATATTGTTCTGCCTTTGACACGAATGTCTTTGTATTGATTTCTTGAACCCTTTTTGCAATTCTCCTTATGCTCAATTACTTCAAAACACTTATTGTAGAAAGAAAGCTTCAAGTGAATAAATGCAGTGACATAAACTGTAGGTGGAAGGTTTCCATGTCTCACTGTACGCTATACAATCCTGCATGTGGCAGGGCTTCAGCACATGAGTTCACTCTATCCGCACAAAGAGGAGTCCAAAGACGAGAAGGTCTGTTCTGTTACTCCATGCATTTTAGATATAATGCTACATGTGTCCAGAATGCAGAATACAATTTGAGATGGGGAAAGGACAGAGTTTCATCCTCCTTCTGACATGACAATTGTTAAACCAAATGAAGTTCCTCGATGCAAAAATGTCAAATCCAGACTCTGAGAAATTGTTAGACAATAATATGGGGAAATGAGTTTAGTTACTTGATTTTTTTATAAAAGCAGTAGGAAAACACTTGTACAACCCAATGTTCTATTGTCCATTACAAGTCAGAATATTTGCTATCATTTTCAGAACTTTGGAAATGATATAATACATTCATAGTACAGCATCTCAAATTTGAATACATCCATATGATCATGGTAGAATGTTATAAAAGAGTATCATAATGGAGTTTTATAAAATCTACATGTACTTGGTATTCTGAAGTGATCTTGAAGTATTCTTATTTTTATTATAAAGTGTGATTAGATTTGCTTTGTAATAATAATTTCAAATTTCAACTTCTATTCACATTCATATTATAAGGGAAATCATCTCCCAATTTATTCTAAGTTTAATTTTGCAATAATAAGAAGAGAATCTTAGCACTTGTTGAAATATTCTCCTTCTGCTCTTAATAAATTCTTAATCCATATCTACATTCTAATAAGCAGCTAAAATATGTTTTTTTCAACAATACTTTGTGTATTCTAAGCTGTTGCTCCATAGAAATGAGAATTTAATCAGTTGTGACAGTAGAGACAAATATATCTGACTTTGATCTGGGCTTGACATGGGTAGGTAAGTAAGGCTTGAACAGGAGATGTTAGGCTAGAGTGATCCCAGTAGTTGAACACCCAAGTGTTGGAATGAGTTCACTCCAGAGCTGGTAGGGGAGATTTGGTGCACCCCAGGGTAGATCAAAGAAGTAACATAGGCTGTGCATGGAACAGAGCACAATTCTCCTGTCAGATGTATATGACATCTGAGTTTTTCATGGTCCTTCCAATTGAGGTAGCTCAGTTATGGAGACAGTTTGGTGCCTGTCCTCTCACTATAGCCAATTTCCTATCTGCACCTGCACCCCTGGCATTAATCCAGGCAGAATGCCTTGTTCAAGGTAGATTTATCAAATATGCAAATGAAAACAAGAGGAGAAATAAAATATGCCACCGTGGTACCTTTGTATGGAGCAAGCTTTAACCATTCCTAATAGAAATGCCCTCTCTAAACTAAAGACATAGCCATCAAGTAGTCCCTATAAAGTACTTCTCTGGTTAAAAAAAATGGATACAGTAAAAGAATTATGAATAATTCAGATTACTCATAAACACTGCCCTGTTCCAAGGAAAAATATTTTTGCTTGCCATAATTTACCATATTGCTACAGACGTAGCCAAAATTATTATTACAACTGGTGAGACTTTATTTCATTTAAACCGGAGATACTACTAATAATTGCATCTACTCATGTGGCTCTACTTTTTTTTTTTTTTGGTACCTGGGATTGAATCCAGGGGTGCTTAACCACTGAGCAGTATCCCTAGTACTTTTTATTTATGTATTTTTTTTTCATTTTGTGACAGGGTCTTGCTAAGTTGCTTAGGACCTTGTCACTGAGACTGGTTTTGAACTTGCGATCCTCCTGTCTCAGCCTCCTGAGCCACTGGGATTAGTCATGCCTGGTACTCTGTACTTTTATGTACACTATTAAAGACACTCATTCTCACAAAAACCTATTCTCACAAAAACGTGAGCACTAGGCAATGATATGCATTACAGGTGAGAAAACTGAGTCTAAGAGATTAAAAGCTTGTTCAAGGTCACATGTCTAGTTGGCAACAAACCAAAATTCAGACCTTTTACACTTGGCATGTAAGTAAAGGACTGCAGCTCTGGTTACATTATAAAACTAATTGTATTTTGAAATTATTTTGACTTTGAAGAATTATTTATTACTGGTTTAATTTCCAGTATCAAAAAAGAAAATAAAAATTGTTAATTACTAATAATCGTTATTTCTATAATAATTCAACATGTATTATTACACTCGATCCTCATCACAGTCTGTTAAATTTGCACTGCAGAGATTAGGGCCTTATTTTTATGAACAAGAGAAATTGTGGCTCAGTGCTTTTGTTTCACTACTCACAAAGCTGTGTGGATCCAAAATCTAGCGATCTCTTCAAGACCTATGCTGCCTCCTCAAAGCTCACATCACAATTACTAGAAAACTGGTGATAAGGATGCAATTGAATGGCCTGAAACCAAACCAAAGCATAATAAAATCTATTGTGGACGTTTGGCAAAATGATTGCTCCAGATCCTAACTAGTGATAAATCATTCTTCTCCTTCTCCTTCTCCTCCCTCTCTCTCTCCCTCTCCCTCTCCCTCAACCTCTCCCTCTCTCTCTCCTTCTCCTTCTCCTTCCCCCTCCTCCTCCTCCTCCTTCCCCCTCCTCCTCCTCCTCCTTCAGTTGTAAAGGATAAAGTAAAGCTATTTCCTACAAAATGATTGTGGACAATGAAAATGTCACACTTGTCTCTGACTAGTTTAGCTCAGGTAAGAACAGATGAACTTTACAGTGCCACGTATTCATCAGCGAACTTTCTCCCAGTCCATGACTAAAAGCTGAATGATATGTAACTCTGCTCCAGAAGTACCTGCTCTTTGATCTGATAGCTGGTACATTCTGCACTAAAAGTACATGTCTCTTATTTCCCAGAGACTAGCCTTGCATCACAGAGCTTGTGGAAATCAAGGAGTTTTGTTGAGTCATATGACATAGACTTGTGACCTGAAAGACTGAGCCGAAAAGACAAATGACTCTTGAAACCAAAGAGGTCAGCCGTCTTCAGGCATAGGTGCTTGTTAGAGACTTTAGCATCCACAATAGTTTACCTTAAATTCTTGAGAATTCCATTATTCTTTGGACCATATTGAAAAAATAGGAATTAAGTTGTCTTGAACAGTCTTGAGGCTAAACCATCCTTATTAGACAAGAGAATGTTGTTGGACTCTAAAATCTCCCCCCAACTGGTTAATTATAATTTCTGAAATGCTAATGAAATGCTTCTTATTCTCTAGTACTAGCATTTTAATATTAGCATAATATTAATATATATATACCATTAAAATAGTATAATATTACATATAAAATTTAATTTATTATAGTGAAAACCCCAAACAGAGGTTAATAAGCCTTTTTGTGCTGGTGTGTCAGTTCACTTTCATTTCTGTGACAAAACACCTGAGAAAACAACTTAGTGGAGGAAACATTTATTTCAACCCGCTTCAGAGGTTTCCGTTCCGTCGCCTTTTTTCTAAGTTTAAATAGAGCTTCACGGCAGGGAGGACGTGGAGGAGGAAAGCTGCTCATCTAGGGGTGTCTGGGAAGCAGAGAGAGCAGAAAGATATGGAGACAACAAACAGTTCTGCAGGGTACACCCCAGGGACCCACTGTCTTCAACTAGGCCCCACCTCCTACAGCGTCTACCATATCCCAAAAGACCATTCAGCTGTGAAGCCATCATTGGATTAACCCAATGACGAGATTAGAGCCCTCATGATCCAATCTGTTCCCCAAAACCCTGCCTCCAAACACTGCTGCATTCAGGTCCTAGCCTTCAGCATGTGAGCCTTTATGGGACCTTCTGCATCCAAACCATAGCAGCTAGTCAATTTATTTCTTATACTTTATTTTGATGTAACAGCTAATGTAAAATTGGTCTTTGTTGAAAGAATTCAGAATTCAAAAGGGGAGAAATTGTAGGGACTGAGTTTTAGTAAGAACCTCTGCTGGTGAGCACATATCCTGGTCAGGACCAAAGTTAGAGAGTCCAAGAATTAGGCAGCATGTGCTGAGCACAGGAAATGCATGACCCCCACCGCCTTGAGGTCCATTCACGCTATAGATGCGCTGTGCCACCTGGGAAGGTACAAACCACCCCACAGGGACCCACAGGGATGAGCCTCATCAAAGCTGAGGAAAAGAAGCCAGACAATAAGGAATGCACACTCTATGATTTGAATCATATTTATGTGAAGTTCAAATCAGGTGAAATGAATCACTGATAGTAGGAGTCGGCTCACGGTCACCCTTGGCAGTGGGAAACAGTGATTGGGAGAGGAACAGGGGGGATTCTGGGTATTTCATGATTTCTTTTCTTAGTCTGAGTGCTAGTTACTCAAGCGTGTTCACTTGGTGAAAATCCACCAAGCTGTATACTTAACAATTTTTCTGTATTACAAGCACACAAAAATTATTAGAAACACTGGGGGAAAGTCCATTAGACTTAAGAAGAACATGCATTAGGTAATGGAAAAAATCCAATTCATATTCTTCAGCAAATGCATACAAGCAGTCACTTCGGAAGATAGCTTGGAAGATAGCCAGAGCATTACAATTAATAAAGACAGACCTGAAAAAAAATAGCCCCAATTTTCATAATGGATATCGCTACTACAGGAGCTTTGCAGGACAGAATGAATGCTCAAGAGCGGTCATACTGCAGACGTTCCTTAAGACTCAAGAGTTCCAGCTGCTGAGAGGCCACCACCAGTGGGCAGGGCTGACACGGGTCACCTCCTTGTCCAGAGAGGTCTTCTTGACTCAGAGCTGCAGACTTCTTTTTTTTAATTTAAAAAATGCTGACTTGGTAGCTCCATTCCTTATTATGAGAGCTCAGCTTCATGTTCTCTGCATTTGAGTGCCCTCATGCTATGGAATTCATTTGGCTTTTAGAAAAATAAGTTTCTGTTCAGTAGGAAAACCTTTTGAGGTTTCCTGTTTGTGATAGTAAAACTGTCATATGATCATGTGGATTTGAGCAACAGACGATGTCTGAGATGGATATCTGCTCATATTATCTAGAATTTCCTCTACGATCATTCTTCCTTTTCTCTTTAAACATCTAACTCAAATACTATCTCCTCCACCCCCTCTAAAAGGACCCTCCACAAAGCCCCTTTAAAATGTACAGTTTTTTCATTTATTTACATTGAATTTCACTTGTATCTTGTTTATCATTTTAAAAAGAAGATACATGATATAGTGGTATTATAGCCTTTGGATTACAAAGATCAAAATTGCTTAATTTCCCTGAGCCTGAATTGTTTTAATTTTACAGTTATAAACTGGGTTATTTTGATATCAAAAGCATCTGCAAAGTATCTGACATGGAGAAGAAACAAAAAATGCTCTTCTGCCCGCCCATCCTGCTCAATATTTTCATGACTATGTATCAACTCCTAGTGTGGGCTCACTCCCATATGAAAAGTTTATTACGTAGTATCTGTCTCCCACCACTAGAGTAAACTCCAGACACTCAATTTTCTTTTTTTGTTCATTGATGAGTTCAAAATACCTAGAACAATGCTTGAAACATCGAAGGTACACCTCCAATACTTGAGGTACATGTGAACACTTCACCCTACAACCTCCCCCATCTAGAGAGCCTGTGAGATTTATTAGCCATCACTACGCATATGATTTTTGAGGACAGTACCTTCCTTGATATGGCTTATGTTAGCCCGCACAAAGCATGACACAGGAGGCTTGGCAAACAGGAGGCCATCAAGAGGACAACCATGCTGTTAACACTTACTTGAAAGCAACACAGAAACATTGGCATTAATGCCATAAAAGAGCACAGGCATTTTATTTATTTATTTATTTATTTATTATGCTGAGGGTTGAACCAAGGGGTGCTTTATTACTGAGTTACATTTTAATTTAATTTAATTTTTTAATATTTTGAGGCAGGTTCTGGTTGGGTTTCTGAAGATCTCCTTAAATTGCCAACAGTAGCCTGGAACTTTTAATCCTCCTGCCTCAGCCTCTCAAGTTGTTGGAATTACAGATGTGTATTCCTCTGTGACCAGTGAGCATAAACATTTCAGCCCCAAACCAACATTCTGGGTCCCAACAGATAAATTTACAAATAGTTTGGCTTAACAGTGCAGCTAATCCACTCAGTACATTCAGCATACAAAATAAAAGGAGGAGGAATAACTAAAAGCCAGGATGACGCACTGCTTTATGTTACGAAATGGAACTTTTTTCCATTTCCTTTTGTTGTTGTTGTTGTTGTTTTATGCTCCAGAAGAAAGAATGGTATGTAGAGATGCATAAAGAAATAAGAATAAATTCTTGGATGAATTACTAGAAACAATCAAAATAAAGTTTTTATATTCTGTGGTACTTGACTTCACTAAATGAAGTTTTGCAGTATAATAAATCTAATTCTGGTCCAATTACAAAATAAAATATGCATTAGCTTTTGTGTGGAGTGGGGTGGGGTAGGGTGGAAGGGATAATTACTCAGCAATATGAGGTCAAATTTGCACTCTCCTGTGTTCAACAACAAAAGGTAAAAGGTTTAGTGGTTAATCACCTGAGATTTGAAATCCTACAGACTGAACTTGAATCTGGTTTACTAGCTGTGAGTGCCTTTTGACAAATTACTTAATCTCCATGACAGCTGGATTTTGAGAGGGAGAGAGAGAGAGAAAATATGCAGTCTTTTTTATACCTAAATTTTAGAAGTGATATACTAACAAGCACTTACGTCATCTGTCATTGATCAAGCAGACCAATGTATAATTTCTGGAATTATACAGGAAATTGCACAAGAGTGTGGGCATTGGGAGGTGGGGCTCATTGCGGGCCCTCTTGAAGTCTGGCTACCATAGACAGATAACAGCAAGGTGCTGGCAGTCATCCCTCTGTCTCTGAAAGAGACTTTCTACATAGCTAACTCGGACTTCCTGATTGTGTGGCAGTCTCAGGGTAGAAAGATTTTTAACAAAACAATTTGTCTTGCCCAGAGCAAGCATTCCAAGGTGCAGCATGGAAGCTGCCAGTTGTCCTAAAGCCTGGGCTCAGATATACTGGAAGTCACAACTGATCATATCCTGTCAAAACAGTCACAGAGTCCACACAGGTTCAAGGGAAGGAGAAAAAAGACTTGACAAGGTCAAATTGCAACAGTGGATGAAGGAAAAAAGAGGTCTCTCACAGTTACTGTTGGAAACGCAATCTATCATATGTGCAAAGAGCAAACTGTCATGCGTTCTTTGAAAGAAATGACTAGTGAGGCAGGCCTTGAGATAAATTGAGAGCTGGAACTGGAGAGAGGAGGGCCAATGCCAACCCTGTTCAAGGGCTGTATGCATCGCAGCTGGAATAACAGGAGCAGAACTACAGAGACCAGAAAGTGTGCATCACTTGTGGGGAGGTAAGGAGATTGCTTGGCAGGAACAGGAAACTACTCACGCAGGGACAGACAGGAGATGGGCAACTGCCAAAGGGCCTTGAATGCTAAACTGAGAACTTAGGAAAGAATGTCTCTGGAGTTTGGAAGAAATGACCTCCTTAGAATACTTTTGAAGCAAGGATCTTGGGATTTATGAAATATTTACCACATGCCAGCCACTGAGCTAAGTATTTTACGTACATTACTTTGTCTAATGTTTAGAGCAAGCCTACAATGTGAGTCTGGTCCTCAGCTTTTAGATGGCAAAACTTAAGGAGTTGGCATGGCTTTTTGGAGTTCCCAAAGCTACTAAGTGGAAGATACGGGTTTCAGACTCAGAACTGCTTGAGAGCCTTCATCTTCAACACATAAATTTGCTCTCATTGTAAAGTCCTAAAAGAAAGAAAATTTTTAGGTATTATTATGAAGAGACCCTGGATATGGTGCACCCAAGGGACTGCCTTGAATCAAGATTGCTATCCAGAGTACCCAGACCATGGGAGCAGTGCCCTAGACAGGATTAGAGGCTGCTAGAAATGGATTTCAAGTTATACCAGCTGGGACAGAGGAGCCAGTGTAAAAACTGGCTGAAGGAGCAGGTGGAGGTTGCCTTGGGTGAGAAGGCAGAGCAGAGAGGATCTTCTAGACTTAGGGTTGGGTGTTCTAGCAAGGAGGATGCTAGAGCCCCCTCTATCTGTAAATGTCAAGGTCCTCCTTCATCAAAGGTGCAGCGTTCAGAAGGACCTGTAGAGAGCCATGAAAGATGACAGGATTCCCACCTGAGGGCCAGGTCAGCTAAATCGACTCTGGTACAGGAGGAGACGAGGAGGAGGGTGTTGGTTGCAGATATTGCACCCAGATTGTCCTTACCACCTTTATTCCCTCACCAAACCATTTAGGCCAAGGCAAGAGGATTCTGCTGTGGCTCCCCACTGGACCCTTCTCATGATATGAGGGATCACTGGGCCAAAGGCATGCACTTGTCCACGTGAAACCCATTCCTATCCCTAAATACCTGGGGTCTCAGAACTCCCTACTCAAAAGTCCCAGCAGTGTTTTTAGGGTCCACAGTCCTCTTGACTGGGTCCTTATTTTCTGGGATGAACTTTGTCTCTGCTCTATGCACCTGTAGGGATGCAGGGTGGCCCAAGTGCGAGCTGTTTAGTTCTTCAAGTGGTTAAAAAGGAGTTAGGATGTGCAGGCTGGGATGTCCACATAAGTGCATGAGGCCTTTGCAAGAAGGAACAAAGTCAGAGGTGGGAGAAAAGGGGCTGACGGGGTTCACCATGTAAATCATAGAGTTTGAGGTTCTAAATTTGAAAGCAGCTTTCTAGTTTATTCTGAAGGTAGGAGGATAGAACACATTTTATTGGGTTAGCTTGATTTATAACATTACAGTAGTTATAAAGCAAAACTTGGGCCTCTAATTGCATTCTTGGGCCTCTAATTGTATTCTTGGGCCTCTAATTTTGTTCTTGCTCAAGCCCTCAGGCAGTGGCTTGTGACCCTGACCCCAGCATTAGTCTGAAAAGTTCTGCTTACGCCTGCTCTCTCCCCTCAGCTCCCCACAGCCAGCGTGCCTTGCTTTTTACTCTGCCAACAGTCCTGCAAGCCCCAGCTCCCAGGCGTGACACTGGGAGCTCTTGACCATGTACCTTGAGACAACTTGCCTGTTTGGTAAGTGAGGCTGCTCCTACTTCCTGAAACAGATGACTTTTAACAGACTTTTCCCTAGGTTCTCAACTTGAAAACATCAAGAAGACAGCATCGTTGACAGCTATTCAGAAAATGAAGAAGAGGGTAGGAGCCTGTGCTGACCACGCTTGGGCAGTAGATTTGGGGGTCTTGGTCCTATTGCTGACATGAATATCTAGCCCTGGGTAAAGCAGTTGTTTAAAAAAAATAGTCAAGATCATTTTAGAAACACCAAAATGAGAACCCTCAAGAAACGAAGCTTTGTGTAGTATCTTGTGCTGTGCTGCTGTTTATTCCAGAAAGGAGGAGACATAATTGAAGTTTCCCATATGCTTATTGAGCATTTACAAAGCAAAGCTGCATGTTGACTTGATTATGTGATTCTACTGAACTGTTAACAGGGTTCTTCACTAACACAAAGCGACAATGATTGATGTAGTCAGTCTGAGCTGCCTTGCAGAAAGCTTTAATTTTCTTGGAGATGTTTCACAAGCAATTCAAGAATTACAAAAAATATAAATAAAAGGATTTAATTTCAATTTACCTTTTTTCCCACTGGTTCAGGGTATATTGAGAGTAATTTTCCTTTATATATTAAGATAGGTTCAATTACCTTTGGGATTATTTTCAGAGCATGATGGGAGTGACCAGTAACATGATAAAATTTCCACACTTTTATCACTTACTGTGTGCCTGGCATTTATGTGCCTTATTAACAATTTATTATGACAACTCTGCAGCATAAATATTATTACCATCATACGCTCTAATTTTCCACATTTTATAACTGAAGCACATAGAAGTTAAGCAGAAAGCCCAACTTGCAGAGTAGGTAAGTGCCAGAGAGACCCTAGAATTCTGACTAAGACCTGCCTAGCTCCCAAATCCATGCTGTTTCCCAGACCTAAATTCCATCCCTCCCCACTTCCAGCTAAAGGAGGGTCCTTTTATTTATTCATTTATTCAACGCTTAGTTTGCACATTTACTGTAGCAGGCCCTGTACACACGCTATAAGACAAATAAAAAGTAAGATATGGGGGCTGGAGCTTTGGCTCAGCAATTACAGTGCTTGCCTGGCAGGTGGAAGGATGCAGGTTCAAACCCTACCACCTCATACACAGCAAAGTGTTGGAGCAATGAAAGTTACATGAAAAACTAAATAAAAATGATTCTTTCTCTCTTTCTCACTGAACCTCTCTCTCTTAAAAAAAAAAAAGAAAGAAACAGTAAGATATGGTCCCTGCCTTAGAAAAAAATCACATTAGTTTCTCCTATACATCAGTTAATCAATAACAATAAAACAACTGTGTTCCTTGAATATTCATTTTCACATTAGTTTCTCCTATACATCAGTTAATCAATAACAATAAAACAACTGTGTTCCTTGAATATTCATTTGTTATATTATTTAATAATATGCATTTATGATCCCTCTCACTCAAAAAATTTTAGGCGGCTCCTTTGAAAAACAGAAACAAATATATTTACAGACTTCTCATTTCAGTAGATTCGCTTTGGGTCTTATGAATGGATCGCTTAATTACCTTTCATCTTACCCAGATCAAAAGGATGGAGTTAAATCAGAAAATTCAAGGGGGCCAGTCTCCTTTGCTGAGACTAAAAACCAAATATGTAGGGAAGACCCTAGGCAAGTTGCTAAAATACTTAATCACTTCTGTACCGGTTGCAAAGTTTATAATGATAGCTGAAATAAGCAGTAAATGTAATTAATAATATAATTTCTAATATCAACTCATTAATTCAAGCTGATTGTTACAGAATGTCACTCTGACCATTAACAAATGGGCTTCCTGTTACAGTGTGACCTAGGTGATAATAGAGACATTGAATACATTAACATCTCAGGCAGTCTTTTATGGGCTAACTTTTTTTTTTATAATTGCTATTTGAACAGCAGATGCCAGAAGAGGATTCAGTACCTTGAGCAAGAAAAGTAATTTCCTACTTACTGAAACTCCAAGTCACCTGATGATACTACTCAACTGCAGAGTATGGTAACCGGCCCTAGGAGCAGCCCCTGGCAGGCAGGAACAGATCAAGTTAAAAATGGTGAGGAGGGTGGATGCTTACCTTCTACCTCAGCTCAATCAGAGGAATTGGTGACATGGGGAATGGAAGCCATTACTGGCAGGGTGTGAGATGCAGACCCTCTGAGTCTAGATTGTGCAGAAAGCACTAGTATTGGCTGTGAAGAGTAGTCAACGTGCCTGGTGTCTCTCTCGAAGCAAAACAGCACTAAGAGTTAGGGACCAAACAATGGCCTATCTAATGGGGCAGTTTTGGAAGAGTTTAATGCAGTCCGTTTGCAGAATCATAACTGAGAGGCATCATTAAGATTGTGATATTCAGGTCAAACAAAAGATTATAACTACAATTATGAAAACTCATCAAATCATTTCTAAAATCATTGATGAATATTTTGTACATTTATAGTGTTTGGAAAGACATTACATAATATATTGTTTTGATTATCTGGAGAAGAGAATTATTGAAATATTTGATTTTTTAAATGCTTGATTTATGTAGTAATTAATATTATCACATTGATTATTTTGTATTTTAAATATCACCTGTGGAAAGACTCCTGATTGGAGCAAGCAAAAGGTTCTGTGGTTATTTCTACTCCAAATGGAGGTCCATTTCTAAGCTAGATTATCCCAAAGGAGAGCCAGTCAAAGCACTGCAGCCATCCACATGAATGTAGCCTCCTGGAACTACACAAAGTGATGGTTCCAAGCCATACATGCTTCAAGGGCACATCCTCTCTAATGCATATGACATCAGTATTAGAGCACATCAACACTCCTATTTGACCCTTTCAAAATCTCGTGGATGGGGGAACAAAGAATTCCTACTCCTTGACAAAAAAGCAAACTTTCCCAAAGAGAACTTGACAGGAAGAAAGGAAGACAGCTCTCTGATCAAAGCAATCTGTCTTGCAGAGAAATTGTTGAACCATATCCTTTCTTGAGAGTATCTGGTATTACTTGAGAGTTGCATATATTTAAAATAGGCACACTAGCACACTGTTGGTGGAACTGCAGACTGGTATAGCCCCTCTGGAAAGCAGTGTGGAGAATCCTCAAAAAACTAGGGATGAGCCCACCATATGATCCTGCTATTCCTCTCCTGGGTATTTTTCCAGGGGATTTAGAACCAGCACATTACAGTAACACAGCAATATCTACGTTCATAGCAGCTCAATTTACAATAGCTAAATTATGGAAACAACCCAGATGTCCCTCACTGGATGAATGGATCCAAAAACTGTGGTACATATATACCATGGAGCTTTACTCAGCAATTAGAAACACAATATTGCAGCCTTTGAAGGTAAATAGATGGCTATGAAAGAAATTATGCTGAGTGAAATCAGCATAACCCAGAGAACCAAGGGTCGAACGTCTTCACTCATCTGTGGAGGCTGGAGCTAGATCCTGGCCATTGAGAAATTAGGTCAATTCTCAAGTTTTAACTCTGGATAATGTGTAATGTCATACAACCTTAGGCATTTATAGAGATGTATTGGGAAAGGGGGGGAGAGGGATAAGGGTGGGTATTTTGGGGGGGTTCTTGGGGGTAAATCGAATTGTCAGAATTTATGTATATATTACTTCATTAGAACCTTGTGTGATTGTTCAACAAATAAATTTCTGAATAAAATAAATAAATTAATTAATTAAATAAAGAATTTACTGGAATGTTTAAAAAGAAACAGATAAATTATTAAAATATTTCCCTTTAAAACCATTTCCATGACCCTATGGTGATGAAGTAATTGCCATAGAAACTGGGGTCCACGGTCACATGGATGGAAATCTGCCTCTGGAATTGAAGGACTCCAGCCAATCAAGCTCTGCAAAGATGCATCTGATGCAGAAACAGCACCTGCTTTAGGAACTTCCTCTGATGACAGAATCTGGCTGATGATTTTTACCCAGGGCTCCTATAAGATGCCACATTGAATTCTAAGCTGACATTCTGCTGATTTTTATCCCAAGTAAACATCACTGTGGTAACTGGCATTGTAATGAATGAACAGTTTAGGATAAATTGAGTATTTTTAAAGCAAATTCTTCTTGGTGTGTAGAAGAGCCAAATATTTATTTACTTGTTCCTGAAATCATACATGCTTACTAAATAAGGTGGATAAAATGGGTAGAGACTTTGTAATTAGTATAAATATTGTCATTTTAAAAATCCCTAATACTTTTTTGTACTGTAGTCTGACTTAGAGATTTCTCATCAACATGACACTAGTTAAAATGCAGATTCCTATGTCCCACTTCATGCCTATTGAATGACCCTCTGGGTGTGGGGTTGGATAATCTGCATTTTAATAACAACTCCAGAGATTATATCAAGGAAGTCAGTGCCTTGTGTGTATGTTGCAGTATTGACCCAAGGTTTTCTTCTATCGTTTGCACACTTGTGCTATAATTCCTAGGTCTTTGATCCATTTAGAGTTGACTTCTGTGTTAAGTAAGAGATAGGGATCTAGGGATCATCATACTTCTACAGTTAGACATCCATTTTTCCCAGCACCATTTGTTTAAAAGAATGACTTTTCTCTGCTTTATGCTTTTGGCATCTTTGTAAAAGATAACTGTATCTGTGTGGGTTTGTGTCTGTGTCTTTTGTTCAATTCCGTTCATCTTCATGTCCATTTTTATACCAATACTGTGGTGTTTTTGTTTGTATGGCTCTGTATTGTAATCTGGGGTTGGATATTGTGATGCCTCTATCCTTATTGCTTCAGATTGCTTTGGCTAGTCTTAGCCTTTTATTCTTACAATGAATTTTAGTGTTCTTTTTTCCTAGTTTGGTGAAGGATGTCATTGGTATTTTGATGGGGATTGCATTGAATCTACAGATTGCTAATAGTAATATGACTATTTTAATATTATTAATCCTGCCTATTCTATCCAAGAACATGTGAGTTCTTTCTGTCTTCTAATATCTTCTTCAATTTCTTCCTTTAGTGTTCTACAATGTTCATTGAAGATGTCTTTCGCCTCCTTGGTTAGATTTAGTCCTGGTTGCTTTTGGGTTTTTTGTTGTTGTTGTTGTTATTTTTTCCTGGTTGTTTAGCTATTGGAATGGAACTATTTCTCTGACTTCTTTTGTAGCAGGTTTTTTTTTTAAATTCTTTCAACATAGTTTTACATATTGGAGGGAATCATTGTTACATATTCATGCATATATGGATATTGACAAAGTAAGTTAATGCTGATCCTAGTCCAGGATCTCCCCTGCTTTGACCACTCCCTGCTCCCATGTCTCCCCTGCTTTACTCCCATGTCATAGATAGAACTAAGCCTATGCATGTGTACTAATTTTTGAATTTTCTGATCCTTTCTGCCTGCCTGTGTGTAGTTGGGCTTTTCATGGGAGTCAAGTGTTTCCAGCTGCATTGATAACTGCCCAATCCTCTTTCCAGCTTCATTGATAACCCCCTAAACCTTCCCTCCCCTTTCTGTCCCCTCCCTTCTCCTTCTAGCTTCATATTTATGGTTCCCCCTGCTTTTGTGAAAATTCACCTATATTGAATTTATTTTGAGCTTAGCTAACTTTCAATCTGTCTTAGATTTTACTCTAGCTTCCACGTATGAGAGAAAACATTCAGCCCTTATGTCTCTGAGTTTGGGATATTTCACTCAGCATATTTTTTTCCATCTCCATCCTTTTGACTTAAAATGCCATGATATTGTTCTTTCTAATAGAAGAGTAGAACTCCACTGTACATATGTACCACAGTTTTTGAGTCCACTGGTCCAGTGAGGGGCATCTGAATTAGTTCCATAGTTTAGTTATAGTAAATTGAGCTGCTATAAACATTGATGCAGCTGTGTCTCTGTAGTATGCCAATTCTAACTCTTGGTCATAAGGTGGTTCCAACCCTAGTTTTTGCAGTTATTTGTATATTCTGGATATTAGCCCTCTGTTGGAGGTGTAGCAGGCAAAGATTTTCTCCCAGTCTGTAGGTCCTCTCTTGACATTCTTGACCAATTCTTTAGTGTGCAGAAGCTTTTCAGTCTAATGGCATCCCAACTCATTAGTTCTTGGCTTTAATTCTTGCACTATGGGAGTCTTGTTAAGGAAGGTGGTGCCTACACCGATGTCATGGAGTGTTGATCCTATTTTTTCTTCTAGCAATTGTATAATTGCTGATTTAACTTCTAACTCATTGATCCATTTCAATTTGATTTTTGTGCAGGGTGAGAGATAAGGATCTATTTTCAGTTGTCTG
>PVKS010030255.1:0-24563 GCA_004027875.1 Aplodontia rufa | reverse complement strand
AATTGTGCTGCTATGAACATCGATATTGCTGTGTCACTGTAATGTGCTGATTCTAAGTCCCCTGGAAAGATACCCAGGAGTGGAATAGCAGGGTCATATGGTGGAGTCATCCCTAGTTTTTTAAGGATTCTCCATACTGCTTTCCAGAGGGGCTGTACCAGTCTGCAGCTCCACCAACAGTGTGTTAGTGTGCCTATTTGATGGAGAGACATTTGTCTCCCTTGAACTCCTCTAGACAGAGGTTGCTTGTTTGTTTGTTTATTTATTTGTTTTACCAGGGATTGAACCCAGCAGTGCTTAACCACTAATCCACATCTCTAGCCCTTTTCTTTTCTTAATTTTATTTATTTATTCATTTTAAAGAAAGAAGGACAGGGAAAGAGAGAGAAAGAATCAATTTTATTTAGTTTCTCATGTGGCTTCCATTGCTCTGACACTTCGTTGTGTACATGGTGCTGGGGTTCAAACCTGCATCCTTGTGCATTATCTAGGCAAGCACCATAACCACCGAGCCACCGCTCCAGCCCCTCTAGCCCTTTCCTTAATTCTTAATTTTTAGACAGAGTCTTACTAAGTTGCTTAGCACCTGGCTAAGTTACCAAGGTGCTTTGAATTTGTGATCATCCTGCCTCAGCATACAGAGCCATTGGGATTATAGGTGTGTGCCACCACGCCTGGCTATAGTACCTTATTTTTAAAAGCCCAGTTTTTGTGCACATACTTTGTGTACCAGGCACAAGTATTCATAGTTCTGACATAGCACTTAACACAGTGCATGACAGCTTAGCTTCTTACACACTTGTAAAGAGCGATTGCCTTGTGTAGAGGGAGGCTTCATTTATTTGTGAGCTCCAATTCTGGACAGTCTGGTCCAGAGTAAGCCAACACTCAGTAAATATTTGGTGAAAGGATAAAAGATTCTTATTGGCAAATGGGAATGTGTTAGTCACATTGCTTTACGGTAACAAAATGTCTGAGATAATTAACTTCTAAGAGAGAAGGTTTATTTAGCTTACAATTCTGGAGTTTCCAGTTCAAGATTGGGTGGGTCCATTGTTTTCAGCCTCTATTGGGCATGGCAGATGGCACTGTCAGAGAGTACATGCCAGGCAAAATGCTCACCTCTTGAACCAGGAAACAAAGCAAAAGAGGAAGAGACTGGAGTCCCACATCCCTTTGAGGGCATGTACCCAAAGACCTAAGAACCTCCCATTAAGCCCTACCTCCTAAATTTCCTCCACCTCCAAATTCTGCCACTCTGAGGACCAAGTCTTTTAACACATGAACCTTGTGGAATAGTCAGCATCTGAATTATAGCAGGGTTCTTAGCAGATACTATTGGAGTCCTGGTCAACTCCTAGACATTTCTTCCCCACTCAGGCTGCTGTTGAAACATCTGTAACTCTGAGGTCTTCTTCTAACTGCAGGAGAACACTGGCATTGAAGGCAGGGAAATCTGGAAGTATCAAAGAGCTAATACCCTGAAGATGCCCTCAATCAGGGATGGATGGGGAGGTGGTGGATCAGACCCCAGCTTCTTTGGTCTATGGTTGTGGTGACTGAGGTCACTGTCCTGTTTCTCAGAGTCTCCTGGGGAATTTGAGCTCCATTTTCCTAGTGGTGAATGGCAGATTTCATACCCTGAGTTGACTTCTTCCCCCTCCTTGCCTTATCTCCCCAACCCTTGCCTGTGCTTTTTTGAGGATCACCTCCCAAGTAGACTATATATTTCTGGGGAAACTCAAATCCTGCCTGCCTTGAGGACTATTTGATAAGCAAATGATGTAGTTGGTGTTCCTCTGGGAATGAGTTGCTCTTAAAGGAGTGTGGTAGGATGAATAATGACCCCCAAAGATACCCAGGTCCTAATCCCCTCCAGTCAACGCTACCTTATATGACAAAAGGTACTTTGCAAATGTGATTAAGGAAAATGAGATAGTGAGATTATCTGAGTCAGCTTTTATTCTAACCAGAGTCCTTAGGTGAAGGAGGCAGAGAGGGAATTGACACGGGAAGAGTAAGCAATGTGACACGGAAACAGTGCTACACTGCTGGCTTTGAAGATGGAGGGGGTTTCCACAAACCCAGGAGTGTGACAGACACAGCTGCAGAGGCTGGAAAGGGCAAGACAGTGGATTCTCCTCTACGGCACTCTTCTGCCAACACTTTGATTTTGACTTAGTAAAATAGATTTTGGACTTGTGACCTCTATAAATCTCAGAGAATAAATGTATGTTTTTTGAAGTCACTAAGTATATGGTAAATTGTTACTGCATCAATAGGAAACGAACACAGGGAGGTTTTGCTTGCTGATCCCAACCCACTCCAGCAGGTGGCAGTGTGGGGTGGAGGTGCTGCAGCAATTCCCTTTGGTCTGCAAAGAATCCTGTGCATCCTGCCCCCCTCAAATAAAGTACGACCTGTATGTGCTGTCTTCACCCCCTTGGAGGCAACTGTTTAACCATAGGCCTACAAAGAATTTCCACTGTGTTTCAAGGACAACAGAAAGAGTCAGGGTTTTTACGGGCTAAAGGAAGTAAATCAATAAAAATGAAACCATAAATATGCACAAAAAAAGCTGAGTCAAGGAACCGCAACAGCCAAGCCCAGTTCCCTGCTGTTATTAAAATTAACTTTAACAACTCAAGCCGGTTTCTTCTCATGTGAAGTCTTATATCTGGAAACCAGCATATCTGGAAACCTGTGCATTTCCCTTTCTTCTGCAGCCCCAACCATGTAGAGGTCCTACAAAATGAACTGGTATGATTACCCCCACCTTCCCTTTAGGATTCACAATATGCTGGGAAGCATCACTTCATGCTTATTTCATGTTCAAAGCTAGACACTTTGAAAACTTAGAAAGCTGGGGTGGTAGCACACAACTGTAATTCCAGCTACTTGGGAGGCTAAGGCAGGAGGATCCCTTGAGCCCATGAGTTCAAGACTAGCCTGGACAGCAATAGCAATACCCATCTCAAACAAAAAAAAAATCAAAACAAAATATAACAATATAACCGTTTTGAGATAACCAGGGAAATTCGAATAGAGATTGACACTAAAGAATTGTTGATATTTAAAAATTTATTTTTATTCATACATTACAATTATACATATAACAGTGGGATTCATTTTGCCATATTCATACATGCACATAGCATAATTTGATCGATTTCATTCCCCAGTACTTTACCTTTCCTTCCCCTTCTCCCTCTCCCAATCTGCTTGCTCTATTTTATTGATCTCCTTTCTATTATTATTAATTTAATTACTGCATTAAAATTATACATACACACATAGGACTCATTGTGTTATACTCTTACGTGAACATAGCATCATTTGGTAGATTTTGTTCCCTAGTACTTCTCCATGCTTTCCCATCCTCCCTCCCTCTAGATCCCCTCCCTCTATTCCATTGGTCTTTCTAAGGAATTATTAATTTTGTTAGATGTGATGGGCATTATGAATACATAAGAAAATATCCATAGTGTTTAGAACTATGTGGGAGATGATATGATATAATAGAAATTTAGCAGGGAGGAAAAGAGAAAGGAAGAGAGAAAAAAAGGAAGAAGGGATTAAAAAAGCAATAAAGAACATAAGGGAAAAAGGGACAAATGGATCATGATTGGCAAAATCTTAATAGTTATCAAACTTAGCAATGGATATTCATTGTATCATTTTATATGTTTGCAAACATTGTAAGATTTTCTGGGAAAATGGCAGCATAAAAATTATTGGTTCCAATCTGTGATCCTGTATTTTCCACCTGTATGACCATGCCAAGTTATTCACCCTTTCTGTTTTCAGTTTTCTTATGGGTAAAATGGATCTAATAATGGTACCCACCTCAGAGAACTGAATCAACAAGATAACACTTCTGAAACGCAGGGGGTAGCTTCTGTCACAGAGCACTACAAACATTTATTATTATTATTATTTCTAGTATTATCTATTATACTAGCACAGTGGTCCTCAATGGGGGCTCTTTTGACTCCTTAGGAGACATATGGAAATAATGACAGCTTTGGTTGTCATAGCTACGTGTGCTTCTGGCATCTAGTGGGTAGAGGTCTAGGATGCTGCTAAGTAGCCAGTGGTGCATAAGAGGCCCCACAACAAAGAATTATCTGGACCAAAATGTCAATAGCACTGAGGCTGGGAAACTGCTCTAATATTATTTGGATGCTTTAAAAAATTAGAAAATATAAATAAGCAAAATAAGAATCACCATTAATTGTAAGTTTGACACACAGGAATAATCATTATACAAAAGTGAAAATATACAAAAAGAAAATATCTTCATCGAGATTAAGATGCTGAAGAAAGTAATTAAGAAGACCTGAGAAGATGGAAAGACATCCCATTTTCTTGGTCAGGCAGAATCAATGCAGTTAAAATGGCCATTCTGCTGAAAACACTGTACAGATTCAACACAATCCTCATCAAGACACCAATGTCATTCTTCACAGATACAGAAAAGTCAATTGCCAAGTTTATCTGAAACAACAAGAAACTCAGAATAGCCAAGCACTACTAAGCAAAAGACAAACAAACACAAACAAACAAAAAACAATGAGATAGGATCACAGTACCTGACCTGAAATTATACCACAAAGCTATAATTAAACAAAAATACTCAGCGTGGTATTGATACCATAATGGCAGGAAGACCAATGTAATAGAATAGAAGACACTAGAACTAATCCACGTCTTTAACCACCTGGTATTCTACAAAGGGGCCAAAAATGTAGCTTAGAGGAAAGACAACCTGTTCCACAAATGGTGCTGGACAAACTAGACAGCCATATGCAGACAATTGAATTTAGATCCTTATCTCTAACCCTGCACAAAAATCAAATCAAAATGGATCAAAGAACTAGGAATAAAACCAGCAACCATACAATCATTAGATGAAAATATAGGATCAACGCTCCACGATATTGGTGTAGGCACCTTCTTCCTTAACAAGACTCCCGTAGCACAAGAATTAAAACCCAGAATTAATGAGTGGATGCCATTAAATGTAAAGCTTCTGCACAGCTAAGGAAGTAGTCAAGAGAGTCAAGAGAGAACCTACAGAATGGGAGAAAATCTTTGCCTGCTACTACTCTGACTAATATCCAGAATATACAAAGAATTCAAAAAACTGAACACCAAAAACACAAACACTTCAATCAATAAATGGGCTTTGAAACTAAACAGAAACTTCTCAACAGAGGAAGTTAAAAAAGCCAAAAGATATATGAGTATATATATATATATATCACTAGCAATCAGAATTGCAAATCAAAACTTCACTGAAATTCCACCTCACTCCAGTCAGAAGAGCAAACATGAAGAATACGAACAATAATGTGTGCTGGAGGGGTCGTGGGGAGAAAGGAACACTAACACACTGTTGATGGGACTGCAAACTGCTACAGCCACTCTGGAAAGCAGTGTGGAGACTCCTCAATTTGGGATCAAACCAATGTTTAACGCAGCTATCCTACTCCCGGGTATTTGCCCAGAAGAGCTAGACTCAGCTTATTACAGAAATACAGCTACATCAATGTTTATAGCAGCTCAATTTACAATAATGAAATTATGGAAACAATGTAGATGCCCTTAAACTGTGATACACACACACACACGCACACACATATAGTGGAGTTCTATTCAGCTATTAGAAATAATGATATCAGGCTATTGATGGTTTGATAATGTTTCCCCCTCAATTGTATCTCTATATCCATCGAATAAAAAAAGAAATAATGATATCATGGCTTTTGAAAGTAAATGGATGGAAATGGAAAAAATCATGCTGAGTGAAACAGAGAGACTTCAGAGTCAAAAATTTTCTCTCATACTTGGAAGCTAGAATAAAACCTAAGACAGGATGAAAGTTAATCAAATTTACTTAATAGATCCACCAAATCTGAAGTAACATATAAGCTGTGGGGTCAATAGCTATAAAGGGGCAGGAGTTGGGAGGGAGGAGGGGGAGGGAAAAAAGGGAGGTGGTCATTACTGTAGAGTACAGTTGACTCCCATGAGAACCCCAAATGCACCCAGGCAGGTGTATAAATCTAGTAATTTCAAGGTTTAAATTACATGTATGTGGTAATTTATAACTGTATCTTGGGGGAACTACAGCGGAGTCACAAGATTGAGAAATGGAGGAAAAGGGGAGATCCTGGACAAGGATCAGGTTTAAGCAACTCTGTCAATATGTATGCATGTATGAATGTGAACCAACGAATTCCTTCCTTATGTAGGACGATGTGGAACCAAAAAAAAAATGATTAAGATGCATAATGAAAGGAAAAAAAGGCCCCTTTATCTCTCTTCCAGTGGTAGCTGTCCTCATTTCTTCAGAACTATCATGGTGTAGGGAAAGTTGTCAAAGTTTTCAGACTTCTGGAAGGTGAACTACTCACCATTTGACTAGGATTTTGGCTCCCATTGGTGTGCAGTAGAATGAATCACAAGGTAGCTACATGAAGTCATTAATGGCCCACTCAAAAATCTTGGTGAGACTCCTGGGGATTTTCCCAAAAGAGTTAGAATCAGCATATTATAGTGATGTAGCTTCATCAATGTTTATAGCAGCTCAATTTACCATAGCTAGACTATGGAACCAACACAGATGCCCCTCACTCGATGAGTGGATACAAAAACTTTGGTACATATATACAATGGAATACTACTCAGCCATTAGAGAAGACGATATTATGGCTTTTGATGCAAATGGACGGAGATGGAAAGAATTATGCTAAGTGAAGTATCCCAATCTCAGAGACTCAAGGGCCGAATGATTTCTCTCATATGTGGAAGCTAGAATACATGGGGAAGCAGTATGTTAAGATGGCTAAGCTAATAATAACCTCAAATTGTATGATTCTCAACGCAACAGGGGGATGATTGCCTAGGATACCTGGAGGCATAGGGTAGGGGACAGGGTGGGGGGAGGACTTAGGAAGAATATCTAGGAGACTGGAGGGTGGGAATATGGGGGATCATCTCAGAAGGAGATCTCTGACCTCCACAAGATATCCATTTAACTCAGGGGGTTTTCTGGGGGAAAGAGAAACATGGGGAACCCAAGCGGGGCATCCATGACATGGCATTAGCCTTGGATAACTAAGTATATATACATTTGTTCTTGATTGTTTGACAATGTTCCCTCCTCAATTATAACTCCATATTCATCTAATAATAATAAAAAAATCTTGGTGGGAACTTGCCCCAACACCATTTTTCTGGGGAAAATTTAGGTGGATTATATCAAAAACCTTTTAAAACTCCATGTTCTTTATCTTGGCAATTCTACTTCCAAGAATTCATGCAAAAGAAATAATCAGACAAATGTGTAAAGATGTTTGTATAGCTATTTGCTGTTGCATTGTTTTTAAATATGAGGGAGCTAAATTGGGAAAAAATAAACAGGGATTGGTTGATTATATTGTAGTATACCTATGCAATAAATGCTATGCAATCATTAAAAAAGTTGATGTTTGTTTCTCCAATGTGTACTTCCATAAAAAGATATTCACAATGTATTCCATGAAAAATGTGACCACAGGAAAGATCTGGAAGGACAAATGTTTTAGAAGGTATTATGCAAAGAGTGCTGATAAGCATCACTGTGAGGAGATGGAACTAACTCACTGAGAGATGGGTCCCATGACGTGTCCCCCTCATCTCTTGGTATCCTGTGGAAATCTGTGCTTGGGCTAAGGCACAGCTGGACGCACTTGGGAACTGAGTTCTGGCAAAAGGGTCTCATCCCTATTACTCTTGTATTTAATGGGCCAATGGGAATGGCCTTGTCACTGGGTAACAAATATTTAGCATTCAGGTGCTAAGCAAGAGTTGTTCATAGATTCAGCTCATCAAGAAGCATTACTAAGCACCTAGAGTCTGACTGCCCTGCTAAAAGGTTCCCTCTCTCACTCTCTCTTTTAATAGCAGGGGACAGCCCCTGCTCCTCCTCCTCCTCCTCCTCCTGCTGCTGCTGCTGCTGCTGCTGCAGTGGTAACAGCAAAGGTCTCTGCTGGTCATTATCAGGACCTGAACGAAGACTTTAGGGTCAGCAGGTCTGCTTTCTCCTCTTACTGATGTAAGCAGCAGGCTTTTTCAGTCTTAAAATTAAGAGGTTGTATGAGATGATCGCCAAGGACTCTCTGAGCTATAAGTATTTTATGACCCTAATATTTTTAATCACTGTCAATATTGACAGGCAATTTCTGCATACAAATAACCTGTCAATTTCCCTGGGGTTTCATTCGCTGTAGTATTGAGGCTCCCATGCTAGAATATTATCAGAACACAAAGGAGGGCATCTCGGCAACAGGCAACCCTTTCCTCTTTCTCCTCCTCTTTTACTTCCTAGGCTTTCTCTCTATCCCTCAGGAGGTTTGTGTAGCTTCATTAACTCAGATCAATCAAGTGCTTTTGAGAGTTAAAGAGTAAAGTCAATGTCTTTCTATGAATAATAAGCTCATCGGAAACTCAAATCATTATTAGCAGAGGATATTAAGTCTTGCAGCTGAGTAACTTGAAGCCTATTGGTTTTAAAACACAACATCTGCTCCTTGAAGGAGACTGTGCCTGATGGAATTCACTTGAATTCCCTTTGTGCAAAGACTTGGGGGAGGCACTTAAGGCCGAGTGGGGAGTTGTGGGAAACACAATTCCTTATAGGTATAAATGAAGTTTTTAGGAGGCATCATACTCTGGATTGGAAAGATTTTTCTTTTTTAAGGCTGAGTTTATGAGAGGCTAGGGGACATGGCTTTCTCCAATTTTCTCAGAGGAGTATTTGACAACAGATGGTGGGAGAAGTCACTCAGGCCGCTCAGCTCAGGGCAGTTTAATCTGCTCTGGCTCCAACTCTTAGGAGCACATCAGGTGACAAAGAACTCCAGGAAGAAGGACTTGAGTGAGCTTGATGTTTCACAGAATTTTCAAACATTGGCAAACTACCTATGTTTCTTCCTTCCAGCTCAACATTGCAAGTGAAGTTATACTGAATATATGAGGAAAAGGAAGAAAAAAGGTAGGTCTGTACACATTGTTTTATTTATTTATTTATACCAAGCCTTGCCCCCCAAAGATTTCTTTCTCATAAAGTTCTGCCTATGAATGGAACCAATGATCTGTGAGGAGGTGGGGCTGGAATCCTGGGAGGAAAATTCATCATCTCCTTCTCCAGAAGCCCTGGCAAGGGGAGAAATCTCATCTTCCTGTGTGCCCACTGTGCTCGTTTCCTGCCCCATCCCAGTGAGGAAAGGGGTATCATATCCACAGTCAATGTAAGCACTTACAAGATTCCAAGATGACCCATGTTATGGTTTGGATGAAAGGTGTCCCCCAAAAGCTCAATATGTGAGACAATTCAAAATCACTGAGAGGCACTCTAGTCAGACTGGCAAAGATGAAGAATATAAACAATAACAGATGTTGGAGGGGTTGCAGAGAGATAGGAACACTAGTGCACTGTTGGTGGAACTGCAGAATAGTTCAGCTGCTCTGGAAAGCAGTGTGGAGAATCCTCAAAATATTAGGGATGGACTCACCATAAGATCCAGCTATGCCACTTCTGGGTATTTTCCCAGAGGAGTTAGAATCAGCATGTTACAACGACACAGCACAATCTATGTTCATAGCAGCTCAATTTACACTAGCTAAATTATAGATCCAACCCAGATGCCCCTCGCTGGATGAATGGATACAAAAACTGTGATACACAAACACACATACACAATGGAATTCTACTCAGCAATTAGAAACAACAATATTGCAGCCTTTGAAGGTAAATGATGGCAATGGAAGAAATCATGTTGAGCAAAGTTAGCCTAACCCAGAGGGTCAAGGGCCAAATGTTTTCACTCATTTGTGGAGGCTGGAGCTAAACCAAGGCCTGTGTGAAAGGTAGTCAATCTTATGTGTTAGACCCAACAAAGGCATAGCAACACATAATCTAGGTCAATCTTAGATATATAGTGGAGGGAGGGGTGAGGGGATAGGTTGGGGAGGGAGAGGGAAGGAGAATAGGGAGGGATCTAGGGAGACAATCATCAATGTAACATACTCTTTACCCCCTGAGAATCCTAAAAATGCTTATGCAATCATTCAATTCTGGAAACTTCACAGCCTAAGCATTTATATTGTTTGTAGGGGCAAAGTATAGCAGATTCAAAAGACTGGGGTGTGGGTGATGTGGGGGTAATTCTGGTTTAAGAATATATTCATATTGTATTGTTACTTTGTATGCATTTATGATTGTACAATAACTCAAATCCCTAATAAAAAATTAAAAAAACACAAAATGACTGAGAGGTGAAATGATTGGGTTATGAGAGCCTTAACCCAATCAATTAATTAATCCCCTGATTGGGATTAATTGGGTAGTAACTGTAGGCTGCTGCTAGGGTGTGACTGGAGGATGTGGGTCATTAGGGGCATGCCTTTAATATATACATATATATATATAATTACATATAATTTTGTATCTGGTGAGTAGAGTCTGTCTGCTTCTGCATGTGATGCCTTGAGCTGCTTCCCTCCACCACACTATTCTGCCATGATGTTCTGCGTCACCTTGAGCCCTGAGTAACAGAGCCTGCCTTCTGTAGAGTAAGACCTTTCAAACTCTGAACCCTCAAATAAACTTTTCCTCCTAAAATTGTTCTTGTTGGGTCTTTCAGTCACAGCAGTTAAAAAGCTGATTAAAACAACCCATGAAGTCTTTTTCTCAGTTTGAAGAGGTCAAGGACTGGCTCTCTCAGTTTGAAGAGGTTCTGGCCATTGCTCAGTCTTTAGACCTGGCACTATGAACCATCATTTGCAGGATAGGAGTAGTGTTTCTCAGTTTTCTGATTCCATACTCTTCATAGTGCTTGCTGTTTATATATATTCACATCATACCAAAAGATTTTAGAGTTTTAGTTTCAGTGGTGGGTACTGCGTTGGGGTGCAGGGTCTTCTTGAAGTATACAGCCTTCCTCTCCTGCCCTTAAAGTCAGGTAAGGCCCTCTGCCCACCCTCTGTCCCAAGTATGTGAGAAGAGGAGGCCTTAGAAACAGATTTAGTTTCAAATGTTTCAGGTGTTCTGTGGCTTTGTGCAGGTTATAGAACCTCAGGTCTTCTGTTTTAATTTTTACCTGTAGAATGAGGATAATAATGTCTACTTCTCAGGTGCTATGAGGAATTGATGTGAAATGCAATAGTCACTATAGCTGATGCCCTTTAGTGCATGCTGGCCCATGGTAGGTTCTATGTAGACATCTGCCAAGACATGGGTGGGTGCCTTACCTGTGCTGGTAATGGTAATAGCCATAGTTTATGGAGTGCTCTTGACATGCTGGGCTCTGTGCTAAGTGTTTTCACATATATCATTTCATTTAATTTTTATAGCAACACTCTGGGGTAGGACTATTATGTCCCAAATTTAGACATATGGAAACTGAGGTGAGGAGAGGTTGAGTAACTTGTACAAGGTCATAAACAGATTGGACACCAGAGGCTTCCTATAGGTTTGGGAATTAACATCCTTCAATTATAATTTTACATCAGAGAAGAAACATTTGTAGATGACCTGCTGAAAAAGTCCACATTCTCAGTATCTTGTGATTCAAAATAGAAAGGCTGCAAGGCCTCAATTCATCACTCTTTGTCCCTTTTGTTTCTCTGGTTCTGATGACAGTTCCCATTTGAGCACTGAATTGAGGGAGTAGCAATACTACTCATGTCTAAGAACTAATTTAAATGGTTCTGAATTAATTTTTATGAGAGACTATACTGAAAAGTCTGGAAAACCTTGTACTTCTCAAATTAACTTCTAGTAGCCACAATGGAAAGAACCAGAATCACAAAGTGAAGCAGTCAGGAGAAGTGCAGAGGATTTTGGAATCCTTCAGGGGATTCAAGACACCTGGGTAGTGTTTTGGGAGGTGTGATTCTTGTTTTCACTTCCATAGCTTTTTTTTTCTTGAGAGAGAGAGAGAATCAATTTTATTTATTTTTTTCATCTGGTTTTTGTTATTTCAACACTTAATTGTGTATGTGGTGCTGGGGTTTGAACCTAGATCCTTGTGCATGCCAGGTAAGCACTCTATTGCTCTTATTTGAGAAATTTTTCCATACTCCAAGTAATGGACTATTATCCTATTCTTTCAAATGACTTGCTATTTTCAGCCTTAATACACTTGGAGTTCAGTTTTGTTTATGGTAAGAGGTAGAGATCCAATTTCATAGTCACATTCCCCTCCCACATATACCCAATTATCACAGTTACCATTTAAGTTCTTCTTTTACCCACTGACCTAACTGGCTTTCTTTTTTCTTTTCTTTTCTTTTTGATTCTTGTGCCTGCTAGACAAATGCTTTACCACTGAGCTACATCCCTGGCCCCCTGTTTTTATCATATATCAAATATCCACATGTAAACAGGCCTTTCCTGGACTTTCGTTTAATCCATTGGTGACTTTGTCTATCCTTTCTTGATGAATGTCAGGAAAATTTTCTTTACCATATTCTACAAGAGTATTTTGACTGTTCTTTGTATTTCCATATTAGTTTGGGCATCAGTTTATCAAGTCCCACACGCTATGTATAGTTCTTTTAAAACCAGAATTGAATTAAATCAATAGATCGATTTGGGTGAACACTCTACCTATCTTCACTTACCTAAATATTCTTAAGGTATTTAAGTTTTTGTAATTTTCTCTATGACGAACTTTTGTTTAGGTACTTTAAAAATCCTTTTATAAACGGTATTTATTTTTTTCTTTTTTAATATATCAAAATACAACTAATTTCTGTATACTGATTTAGTATCTCACAACCTTGCTAATACCTTTATTAGGTTAAAATAATTTTTTCTAAAATTATTCAGATTTCTATGACAGAGTTCTATTATCTGTGAATAAAGGCAATTTTGTTTCTCTCCCCAAAACTTATAATTTTGCTTTATTTTTCTGAATTGAATAGAACCTTTAGTACAATGTTGAATAGATGTAATTGCAGGCAACCTTTTCCTTTTGTTCTCATCTCAGAAGGAATGCATCCAGAAGTTCACATTAAAGATGATATTTGCCATATTTTTTGGCAGATAAACTGTTTTCAAATCAATAAAGTTTCTATTCTTATTTTTGCAAAGAAAGTTTTATCATGCGAAGATGTTGAATTTTGTTGTATTTTTTTTGCATTTATCAAAACAATAATAGGTTTTTTTCTAATTTTTTAATGTGGCAAACTACTTTAACTGATTTTCTAGTGACAAATCCATCTCACATTCCCAGGTTGAGTCTAACCTACTCAGTTCAGTTTACTAATACTTTATTTAGATATTTTACCTATATGTTCATGAGTGATATTGGCCAGGACATTTTTTTTTCTCACATTGCTTTTCTTAGGTTTTAGAATCATGGTCATACACTCAGAAAAACTCTGGGTATAACAGTGACTTCACTGAAATCTGAGTTGAACCTACCAGTGAAGTTAACCGACCTGGGATTTGGGGATGAGAGTATTTTTTGTTTTGTTTTTTTTTGCTTTGATTTAATTTTGTGGAGGTTATAGGACTTCTTGTGTGTGGCTAGTTCTTGGAGAGTTAGTTTTGCGGGTTATAGTTTTTAAGGAGTTGTCCATCTCATTCAAGGAACCACAATTTGTTGACGTAATTGAGAGCTGAAAATAAACTTATATCTTTACAGTGTCTGCAGTGTCATAGGTCTCCTCCTCTTTGTTACTGACATTGCTTATTTGCGTCTTTTCTGTTTGTACATCCCAATTATCTTGCCAAAGGCTTATCAATTTTATTAATCTTTGCAAAGAACAAACATTTGGTTAGACCGATCCTTTGTATTGCATTTCTTTTATTTCATTAAGTTCTGCCATTTCATTTCTGTTTTTCTTCTTCCTCCTTGATTTTGATGAACATCTGGTTTCAACCGAGAAGCCTCTATAATCCCTGGACCAAAGTACTGTGTGCTTTTCCCTCAGTTCCTTCCCAGGTTTGGGCCTCACTCCTCCCTTTTGTTTGGAAGGACATGGAGTCTGTGCCTCTCTGAATCTAGTTGGAAAATGAGGTAACTTCTTGAGGCCTCTGTCTTTTTCTCCTTTTAGTCTAGTGTGCCTCATGTGATGGGCTTCATCTCCATCTGTGCACACACCTCCCTTTCTTTCTTTTAACCTCTCCTTTGTATTTCAGCAATTGATCAGAGTGTACTTTATTTAAACTATTGCTAATTTGATCATTCTTACAGTGACTACCTGTAAAACTACAGAAGAGGGCCTTGTTTGGATATAGTAGGTATACCTTACAAAAGAAAAGGTTAAATACTCTGCTTCTCTTTCCTTTTACTCCATCACAGTACCTAGTTTTGGGGTTTCACTTCTGGGCAACATCATCCATAGGGATCATGTAGACCACCCACCCACACCGAACATGCTTCCTGTACATTGTCTCTGAACCAGAGTGCTTATGGAGTCTTTCTTGCCCTCATGTTCTACTTCCTGCCATGTGACCCAAAATTAATCTTGGCAATTTAAAGCGTTTAGAATATTTCTCTTGGGAAGAAGTATCTATGGGCCCTGGGTTATTTGATGTCACTGTCACATGTGTCTCCAGATTAAGACCCCACCCTGAAGCCAGTGGAAAGTCATTTTAATTGACATCTGCATTCTATTTGCCAACCATCTCAAACAATGGTATGGAACAGAGCTTAGGGAAGAAGGGTCTTCACACAACATGCCCTGCAATGGGCAGAGCTCTGTCCAGAAAACCCAATTGTCTCTTGGCCTCCCAGAGATTTTTCTGGATGCCACATCCTATTGTCACTGTTCTCAGACCAGGCCTGTTTTGTTCTAGAATCCATGAGATCTTGGTGCAAAAATTTTGTCATATGCCCTGTCCCCAGTTCCTTCTAAGTTATATGACTCTGGGGACAATAAAGGATAATTTAATAGATGATGATGTGAAGTAAAAACAAGAAAGATTCCCCGTAAAATCTTTTAGAAGACTTAGGGTAGCTTTGTGAACTTTTAGGTTTTAATCACTTGAAGGTTTAATCACTTTAATCTTGTACAGTAATAAGCTTCCTTTAATGTGTTATTTGACACATTCCCTCATCAGCTTTGGCTCCAGCAACACATGAATAGTTCAGTTTTCTTCATTCATCTCATGTGGTGCTGTGGGAAAGGATTTGTGTTCCAGGACCCATGGGTCCCAGGAACACCCAGCAGCATCAGCAGATGCCACCTATGCAGGCCATATGCTACTTGTTTTTAAAACGGTTGTCTCAAATTAAAACTCAGATATTTCTTAGGGATCTGTGTTAAGCTTGGTTTTGTGACTGTAGAACCACTAATGGGACATGATTCCTGCCCTTAGGGAACTCAGAGTGTAGTGGACAGATAGAGATATCAGCAGATAGGAGTCAGACATGGTAGTACATGCATTAATGGTTCTCCACTTTGTAAGAGGACTTACCATAACCAACCAACTAAACACGATGCCACCATAATGGTGGTAGTGTTTTCATATCTGTTTCAAAATATGAGGATGCTTTAAAATGAATTGACAATTCTAGTAGCACTTGTGTAGATTTGAAAATAGTACATATATATCTGAAGTATTTTTTTTAAGTCCGTAGATAATGCTTGGCTCACGTACAGGTTTGAGAACCCTTTGGAAAAATTCTGTGGGGCTGGAGCAGTGGCTCAGAGGTTACAGCACTTGCCCAGCATGCACGAGTATGTGGGTTCAAACCCCACCATCACTTACACAACTAAGTGTCAGAGCGATGAAATCCATATGAAAAATTAAATAAAAATTGATTCTCTCTTTCTTCTCACTGTCCCTCCCTTAAAAAAAAAAGAACAACAACATCTGGACAGTCTCTCTATTGCTCTTCTCCATTATGCTACTCATTCCTCTACAATATTAGCACTGGAAGAGAACATACAATTTACTAGATCCAATCACTTATAGATGAGAAAACTGAAGTAAAATTGTAGTCTCAAGGGTCACATAGCTAGTTAGTGGTTGAATCAACAGGAAAACTTGGGTGCCTTGTCTCCTAGAGTTTCTCCTACTAATAAAAATTAAAACTCGTCATTATCCCATGGTAACATTTTGTGTCAAAAATTTGATCCCCCATGTCCTCCAGATTGAACAGATGGTAAACATTTCCTTTCTCCCCCCACCCTCCCACTCTCTGCTCATTCTAAGGCAGCAAATCCTGTCTGCTTAGTCAAGGGCCAATTCCTATACCATGGGAACAGTGTGAGTGACTAGGGTTAGCCCACTCCAGATTAAGCACAAGGTTGGCTGTTGAACCCCCACCCTCAATCCCAAGGACCAGAAGGATTTATTCCATCATGGACAGAACGGATGAGTTTGAAGCCTAAAATCAAAGAGAGCTCCTGGGTGGAATGCCAACTGGCTTAGCCTGAGAAGCTCTGGAGGGACCTATAGGTATGCCTGTATTAACAGTGTTCTTAGATCTGCACGGCCTCTCATAGCTCAAGTTTATGTGCCCATGACCTTATCGATGCCCTGTGAAGTAGGAAAATAGATACTGAACCTGAATCTCAAGAGAAGTAACATTGTGAACTGGGGATGTAGGTCAGTGGTAGAGCACTTGCCTTAGCCTATGTAAGGCCCTAGGTTTAATCCCTAGAATGAAAATAAATAAAAAATATTTTAAAAATAAAAGGAAAGAAGGAAGAGGGACCACCTGGTCAGCAGCAGGTAGCCTGGGAAGGCAAAAGTGTGGTCTAAAACTTGAATCTTCTAACTCCTTGTCATCTGTGGGGGGCTGGATTGCCCCCCGGGAGCCGATCAGGAGGAGGGTGAGTGCTGACGACGGCTGGAACCCGGGTCCCCCCTCGTCCGGGGACCCCTTCCCTCCCAGCCGGGGAAACGAGGCAACCACACGCAGCTGATGGCAGCCCAGAATCTGTTTATTACTAAGGCACACGGGTTTTTATAGAAGAGGAGGGGAGACAGCCAAGGAATCAATAATCCTTCTAAGGGAGTTGCCAGGTGTTATGTAGATTTCAAGTACAGACAAAAGATAGGAACATTCTGTAGTCAATACATTCTTACCCACCCTGTTTGACCTTTTGTAAAACAAAGCAGACCTAGCAGCCCCTCCTGAAGGAATTTATACAAATAATAACAAGATCGCTCCAGGGCAGCTGATGAAAGGAAGTGGAGGTCAGACCGAAGGTCAGACCCCAACAGTCATCCTTGGCAAGTCTCCCTGGAGGCTTGAAGTGGATGTTTGCCCACCAGAGCTATTTACACTAGCTGATTAGTTTCATTTCCAAGGTCAGAACACAGATTTGACCTTGACAGTGTTGTACCCTAGACCAGGAGTGCTCCAGCCAGATAGCAAGTTTGGAGGTTAAGAGGAATCTTCACAAAGAAATCATCCAGACTAGCCTCTGCATCAGAGAAATCTCCAGTTGGATGTTTCAGCCCACTGAAAAACAGAGCCCTTTTAGGAAGTGCCTATATCTTATCATGTTCCCCATGTGGAAGGAATTGGGTCTTATGAGAGTAGCTGTGGCTATTCATTACTTTGCCTTCTAAGAGTAACTCAACAATTTGAGATCTGCTGTGTTCTTGGAGTACTCAGCCCTACTACTGAGGAGCCTCCTCAGTCACTACTGAGGAGCCAGAGTTGGATATCTGGTGCCGATTGAGGCAATCATACTTGGATCTCATTGGTTACAGCTGATTTTCTGGAAATGGGTGCCTGCGCCAAGATGAGTCAGTCCCCTTTCCTGGAACTGTTTTTTCTTGGGTCATGTCTGGTGACAAAGCTGGGTGATATAAGCCTAGGTGCTGCCGGCAGTCAGATTTCTGGTGATTTGGAGAGGACGAAGAAGAAAACTGACATGTGGAGAGAGAACTGAAATGAGAGTTCAAGAGGACCACTGGTCATACTCTAGTACTGGTTTTATTTTACTTTCAGGCCATGAATTTCTGTAATTCAGTTATACAAGTAAAGAAATTCCATTTGGCACTTGCAACCAAAAAAATTCTGACAAATTCTGAGGTGGTATAAAAGCAGCAAACTTCCAGAAAGTGTTTCACCTCTTATTCATCTTAAAATCTCTACTGTCTGGTGCCACATGATTCCCTCCGAGTAGACCCAGAGGGATTTATTTATTTATTTATTTATTTTTATTTTTGAGCAACCTTACAAGATTTTAACAAAATAATATAAAATGTGTATAAGATGTGTATATATTCTGGACATTGCAATTATCCCCAGGAATGCCCCCCCAATTACCCTCCCTTATCCCTCCCTTCCCCTTCCCATTATAACTCTAAAAAAAGTATTAGATTGTAAAGCATTACATCTTATCTGGATTTAACTCATGTTAGTAGACCAACTTTCTCAATGTCCAGGGTCTAGTCCCCACCTCCACAGATGAGTGGAGACAATCGACCCTTAGATCTCTGGGTTAAGCTGATTTTACTCATCATGATCTCTTCCATAACCATCCATTTACCCTCGAAGGCTGCAAGGGATTTATTTTTAAAATTATTAATTAAACCTCTATTATTCCAGCTCCCTAGTGTATACTGAATGCTTGTCTTAGGTCTACCTCAGGAAGGCCTCATAGTGAAATCTCTAGAGAACTGAGTATAACTCCAGGAAACATTTTGTGTTTAAAAGATGCCTTTGGAGTTCTATATCTGGAATAGCTGCTGAGAAGGCAGAGTGAGCACTGGACAGAATCAAAGCTAGTCAAGAGAACTCATCCCAGGACCAGTTGAGAGTTAGCTCAAGAAATTAGGATCCTGAAGTTCTCCAGCTCTAAGAGGCAGTGACATTGGTAAGGGAGCAAATCCTAGGAACAGAACTTACAGAGGTCTAAAGGTTTTTAGGAGAGAGAAGTTTAGGGGTAAGGAGGAGAGCAGGAGCCATTGATCAAATAGCCAACTCCTGAGTTTTACTTACTTTTTTTTTTATTCAATAGACATGGTCTTACAATTTGGAGAGGTTCATCATCAAACGATCAAGAAGAGTTTTACTTTCTCATTGGTTTTTTTCTCATGTTTTTTCATTTCTTTTATTCTTCATTCTTTCATTCATATGTCCTTTGAATACCTAATATGTGCTAGGCACTGTCTTAGTGTTACCATCATGGCTTCCTGGCTTCCTTTGTATTCTTGGCTCAGAGATGAGGTCCACTAATACTGCAGTCTGGTGGTCTGCGTGTGGCAGGGGTGCAGAGAGGTTAGGCAGACATCCTATGCAGAGGAGGTGGAAGTAGATGTGGGAGGGGTGGATTGTTCAAAGCAGGGTTCCACCTGAACCCTGGGCAGGGGCCAGGGTCCCTGGGCAGGCAGACTGATCAGAGCAAGGCAAGTATTCTGAGACATTATTACATTTTGGAACTTGCAAAGACCTGAACAAATTATTTATTTGACTCTCAGCCTTCTTTAGAATACATTATTCCTTAGGACACAGACTGTAAAAACGTCATCTAGCTTGTTTTAACTGCCTGTTTTGGGGAATCTGCTAATTTTTAGTGGATTCACAACCCCAGAGCCTATTCTTGTTATGTTATTTCCAAGCATATGAAGGAGATGAAGAGAGGCTTTATATATATATATATTTTTTTTTTTCTTTAACAAAATTCTAAGGTGCCTATTCAAAAGGCACAAGTTCAGAGTGGATCGATAGTAATAATGCAAAAGATATATTATTATAAATTGTGAAGAGAAAGCACATTTTTAAAAAGAGTGAGAGAGAAAGAGAGAATCAATTTTATTTATTTTTTTTTATTTGGCCTTTGTTTCTCCAACACTTAGTTGTGCATGTGGTGCTGGGGCTTGAGCCTGGGTCCCTGCATATGGCAGGCAAGAGCTTTAACTGCTGAGCCACTGCTCCAGCCCAAGAGAAAATACAATTTGATAACAGAAAACACCTCTAAATGATCTGTGGACCCACTGTCTTGATAGTCCTGGGTTGGCTATCATTGTGCCTGATAGTGTTAAATGAAAATTTCAGGAATGGGGAGGATTTCTCTTACTTTAAACTATGGCCCTAGAAATGAGCCTCATTAAAATGTTAAAAAAGTCTATGGTATTATAATAATGTTATTCAATGGTCAAAGAAGAAATATGAAAGAAAAATATTTATTTGGTTAGAGTCAAATATTTATACCCTGGGACAATACCTGGAAGAATTGTGTTAAAGTAAGTGTTTAAAATAGATAATTAGCATTTACTACAAATTAAATATTTGTGGATACATAATAGAAGTGGTTCTTAACTCTTTTGGAGTTATGGATTTTTTTTTCATTTTTTTTAAGAGAGAGGGACAGTGAGTGAGACAGAGAAAGATAGAAACAACTTTATTTAGTTATTCACATGGCCTTAGTTGCTCCAACACTTAGTTGTGTACATGGTGCTGGGGTTTGGACCCGTGTCCTCGAGCTTGCCAGGCAAGCATCGAAACCGCTGAGCCACCACTCCAGCCCCGTTATGGATCTTTTGAAGACATTTTCTTACATTCACACAATTTTTCATATAGTTTCAGGACTTCATGGACTTCTTGAATTGTGTCTAATCCTTTAGATCAAGGACCTTTGCTTTACAGGGTCCTACAGTGTCAGGCACTTGTGAAATGTAATGTAAAAGACTTAGCTTTGAATTCTGCTTCTAGTAATGTCAGGACTACAGTGTAGCTAACTAGAGAACCTGAATTTGTGAAAGAAATATTTGCAGGCTTTTGAGAAGTATGAAAATAACCAAAACTGGAAAAAATTTCTGGAAAGAAGGAAAACTTACTGAGGTGAGCATGTATTCTCAAGTCCTTTCCCTTCAGAGGCATTTCTCTTTGATTTTTAAGTAGCAGGGACTGAGAGCTCAAAGGACCAAGCAGAAAAAGACGTCTAAGAGGCAGAGAATTTGAGCAGAGCTGTCATCAGTTTCTCATGGCTGGACACACAAAAATTGAAGTTTAGGCCTGCACAGGCAGCAAAACTTTGAGAAGCCCAAATCCTGCAGAGAAATGATTCTTAACCACTTATCTCCTTGAGGTATTCACTGATCGAAAAGAGGTGGCAGAGAGGCAAAGCTGCCAAAACAGAGCTTTGTCACAGTGCTGGGGATATATATAAATTGGATTTCAGGGTCTTCCAAGGAGAAGAGAAATGATCAACACTCTAAGACATTCTAAAACTGGAAAAATAACCCTCTTAACCACTCCCCCAAATGCCTTGAAATTAAAGACAATATATGGATCAACAGCATGTCTGAGTCACTTGAGGAAATCAATATAAAATATCCAGGCTGAAGCATGAAGGCTAAAGAAAAGTATTAAAAAGAGAAAAAAAAAAAGAAGAAGAAAGCATTGGAGGCATGAGACCAGGTGATAAGAGCATACACACATGTAGTTGGAATATTTAAAGAAACAGCATGACTAGTAAGCAGTATTTCTTTCTTCTTTCTTTTTTTTTCTTTCTTTCTTTTTAAAGAGAGAGGGACAGTGAGAGAGAGAGAATCAATTTTATTTAATTTTTCATGTGGCTTTCATTGCTCGGACACTTAGCTGTGAACATGATGCTGGGATTTGAACTCTCATACTCATGCATACCAGGAAAGTGCCATAACTGCTGAGCCACCACTCTAGCCCCTAGGAAGCAGTATTTCAAGAGATAAATGATAAAGTGTCCAAAACCGAATAAAGATATCACTGTGGATTCAAGACACATTTTAAAACATGGTAGTATAAATAAAAAGAAAAACACATTTAGACACATCACCATAAAAATTCTAAGAAGAATATAAGATAAATGTTTTAATAATTTAAAAGAAAAAGGAACACAGAAGAAGGACAAATGGAAAATAAGTACTAAGATGAAAATTATAAACCTAAATATGAGTAATTTTATTAATTGTAATCTGTATTAATAATTTTTTAAGAGAGAGAGGGACAGTGAGAGATAGAAGAGAGAATCAATTTTGTTAAGTTTTCATGTGGCCTTCATTGCTCTGACACTTCATTGTGTATGTGGTGCTGGGTTGAAACCATGTCCTTGCACATGCTAGGCAAGCAAGTGCTGTAACTGCTGAGCCACTGCACCAGCCCTTGCATTAATAATTAAAAAGCAAAAAGGAACAAACATTCACATGTGTACACTTCTTACTAAGAGACATACCTTGCATATTAGAACTTGAGACCCTCCTGTCTGAGTGGTCAGAGTTACTGAGATGACAGGCATGAGCCACCATGCCTGGCTCTTCGAGAAACATATTCTCATGAAAACTTCTTCCTTCCTGTAGAGTACTGTTTTGGCTAGTCTGGGTCTCCTGTTATTCCATAAGCACTTGAGAATTGCTTTTTCTATATCTCTGAAGAATGCCATAGGTATCTTGATGGGGATTGCATTAAATCTGTATAAGGCTTTGGGTAGTATGACCATTTTTATTATATTGATTCTGCCTAACCATGAGCATGGAATGTTTTTCCATCTACTCATGTCTTCTGTAATTTCTTTTCTTAGTGTTTGATAGTTTTCTTTGTAAAGGTCCTTAATATCCTTTGTAAGGTTAATGCCCAAGTATTTCATCTTTTTGGAGGAGATGGTGAACGGGAAAGATTTCCTGATTTCTTCTGCGGATTTGTTGCTGGAGTAAAGGAAAGCTAGAGACTTACTGGAGTTGATCTTGTAGCCAGCTACTTTGCTGAAATCATCTATAAGCTCTAGGAGTTTTCTGGCCAATGATATTGGGTCTTCTAGGTATAGAATCATGTTATCAGTGAATAGAGATAACTTCCTCTTTTCCTGTACAATTACCTCTGATTTACTTGTCTTGCCTGATATCTCTGGCAAGGGTTTCAAGGATTATATTGAACAAGAGTGGGGAAAGCGGACAGCCTTGTCTCGTACCTGAATTCAGTGGAAATGCTTTCAGTTTTTCTCCATTGTGGATAATGTTGGCTATAGGTCTGTCATAAATGGTTCTGACATAGTTAAAGATTCTTCTCTTGATCCCTATCTTTTCCAGAGTTTTGAGCATAAAGTGCTGTTGAATTTTATCAAATGCTTTCTCTATGTCAATTGATATGATTATATGATTTTTGTTTTTAATTCTGTTTATGTGGTGAATTACATTTATTGATTTGCATATGTTGAACCAGCCTTGTTTTCCTGGAATGAAGCCCACTTGATCATAATGGATTATCTTTTTAATGTGCTTTTGTATCTGATTAGCTAAAATTTTATTAAGGATTTTTGCATGAATGTTCATCTCACTTCATTTTTTATGGTGAGAAGATTTCAAACTTAGTCATATAGCAATTTTGAAATACACAATACATGATTTTTTTTCAATTTTTTTTAAAGATGGAGGGACAGTGAGAGAGATGAGAGAGACAGAAAAACAATTTTTATTTAGTTTTTCATGTGGCTTTTGTTGCTCTGACACTTTGTTGTGTACATGGTGCTGGGGCTTGAACCTGCGTCCTTGCACATGCCAGGCAAGTGCTGTAACCGCTTGGCTATATTAGTTTAAATAAAATATATTATCAAAATTAATCCATTTTTAAATGGATTATGTTACCAGTCCTGGTAACATAATTGTACTCTTCACTTCTATAAGGTTTTTAAAAATTGTCCAGAGAACATTTATTTATTTATTTCCCCTCACCACCACTCATCCCTCCATATCTATGGTTCCCCTAGATTATGTGTTGCTACACCTTTGTTGGGTCTAATACATTTATTTCCATAAAATTGACAGACTTGATTAAATTTCACATATAAGTGAGATCATGTGGTATTTGTTTTTCTGTGCCTATTTCATATAACATAATGCCCTTCTGGTTTCTCCATGATGTCACAAATTATCAGATTTCCTTCTTTGTAAGTATTCTATGTGTATATACACATATACCACATTCTCTTTATCCTTTCATCCAAGGATAGACTCATCAATTCTCAATCCTGTAATTTGATTGTGAATTTCTTTGACATATTGATTTGAATTCTTTTGGCTATATATCCCAAAATGGGATTCTTGGATCATATGTAGTTATATTTTTAGTTTTTTTTGTGGTCAGTTATTTTTTTTGCCACAAATCTTAATTACTGTGACTGAATTAGCCAACTGAGGTCAATTCAAGAAACATAGGGCTAAATTAAATATTACATTAGGGCCAAGATCTTCTAGTTGAGTATTCCTAAACAAACTCAGAGAATAACTGGAGCTTGCTAATTTCCTCATTTCCAAATATTTCAATATTCTTGATGTTTCAGCTATTCTGTTTCTGTTTCATGTTGGTGATAAGGTTTGGATCTAATCATCTGTGGTGGCCTTAAGACCCCAAAATTATTATGTTGGAGCTTAATAGCTAATACCTCTGAACTTTGGATGTCTGTTGAGGTTTGTCATAAGCCCCAAGATATGCAACATATACTCAAGGGCTAGCTCCTCTGGTCTGAGGTCACAGCCTGCCTGTGTTATTTAGACCTTCACATTTGTTTAACATACAAGAAGAAAAGGCCTTGTTAAGAAACATTCTGTTTCCATAATCTAGCAA
>PVKS010030254.1:0-24584 GCA_004027875.1 Aplodontia rufa | reverse complement strand
CAAGGATGCGCTGGTTCCAGGAACTCGTGGCCTTGGATTTGAGGAGGTGACCCACGGGTGTTCAGTGAACGGTCTGGGAATTTGTTGCTGAATTTGTTCCGACACTATGGAAGGACAATCGTGTTAGGTCTGGGACAATGACACGGCTCGCTCATGACAGCGTGCATTACCCTGAACCCTCTTCAGCGAAGTGTCTGCTCAGGGATTTTGCCCATTCCCATGAAACTGTCGCCTTCCTCGCTGTTAGTTTAGTGGTCTCTGTACATGAGTTGGATAGAAGTCTCTTGTCGGCTTTGTGATTTGAAAGGCTTTTTCTCAATTTGTCCTATTTTTCCATCATTTTAGCAGGATTTTTGTCAGACACAGTTTTGGTGTTACATCTAAGAACACCTCCTCCAATCCTAGGCCCTCCTCTCTTTTCTTTTGGAAGTGCTGTGAGCCGATGGAATTGGTCCCAGGGCAGGCTCACAGGCCTGAGAAAGAGGTGCACCAATGTCTGCAGGCGGGAGAGACGGGTCCCGGCGCAAGCAGAGGGTGAGTCCACCTTTTCTATTGTGGCCACAACAGATTGGATGCCCACATTGGCCAGGCAGTCTTGACTCAGTCAGTCAATTCTAGCATCCATCTCTTTCAGAAACACACTCACATGTGTACCAAAAAATGGTTGCTTTAGGGGCTGGAGTGGTGGCTCGGTGGTTAAGGTGCTTGCCCGGTATGTGCAAGTACACAGGTTCAAACCCCAGCACCACATACACAACTCAGTGTCAAAGCAGCGAAAGCCATGTGAAAAACTCAATAAAAATTCTCTCTCTCTCTCTCTCTCTCACTGTCCTTCCCTCTTTAAAAAAAATTGTTTTTTGAACCAGCCATCAGGGTTCAAATTGAAATATTTAATTAATTCTCACACTATTTACACACCATTTATTGGAAAAAATATCCTTATTCTTTAGAATTTCTTTTGCATCTTTGTTTAAAAAATCAGTTGACTGTATGTGAGGATTTATTTCCAAACTCTTTATTCAATTCTAGTTGTTCACATATCTGTCTTTATGCCAATACCAGATTATACAGATTTGTGTAGCTTTAGGATAACACCTAAAATTGGATAGTGTGAGTCCTCCAACTTTGTTATTTCTTTTTCAAAATTGCTTAGTATATTCTAGTTTCTTTGCCTTTACACATATATTTTAGAATAAACTTGCATATATCAGCAAAATAATCTTGATGAGATTTTGATAACAATTGTATTAAACCTATGCATTAATTTGGGGACAACTGACATCATCTTTACTGTATTGCATCTTCTAATCCATGAACATAGTATATCTTCTGTTGATTTATACTTTCTTTGATTTCTCCCATGGATTTTCATGGTTTTACATATAGAATTTGCACTTGTATTGTTAGATTTAGCCTAGGTATTTTATTTATTTGGAGTGATTATAAATGGTATTGTGCATTTAATTTTGTTTCTCATTTTTCTTTGCTAGTATGTAAAACTCATGGTTGATTTTTTTGTGTTTTGAACTTGTATCCTGTGACATTGTTAAACTCACTTATTAATTTGGGGAGTAATTTTTAGGTTTCTTGGGGCTTTTTATATAAATATGATGTTATCTGCAAAACAGGGACATATTTATCCTTCTCTAATCCATACGAGTTTTCTTGCTATATGGTTTATTTCTGAAGAATTCTAGTTTGGCTATTATGATCTTTAACCAGTTTTTTGTTCCATTATCTTTGAATTTTGTGGTTTTCAACAGTTATCAGTTGTTTTATTGATCATTTGAAAGCAATGGGTCTCTTTTCCCCTGACTTCTCTTAAAATCTTTTATCATTGACAGTCACATGACTCTGAAGTACCCAGGTTGATGTAATTTGTATCTGTTTTGCTTGGAATCTCTCTGTGGAGAGATTCATGAACTTACCATTTAGAGTGTTTTTCCAGTTTTAAAAAACTTTTGCCAGTGGCTCTTCAAAGGATGCTCCTTCTCCATGCTCTCTCTCCGCTCATTATGGAACTAGATCACACATGCGTAAGACATTTTCGTCTTATTTTGTACATCTGTAGCATATTTAACACCCTTTGTATCTCTATGCCCAATACACAAATTCTACCATCTGCATTTAAGATACCATCAAATGTGCATATTTTTTTAAACAATTTTATTTAGTTTTTCGCATGGCCTTCTTTGCTCCAACACTTAGTTGTGTACGTGGTACTGGGGTTTGAACCCAGGTCTTTGCGCTTACCAGACAAGCGCCTAAACCGCTGAGCCACCGCTCCAGCCCCCTCAAATGTGCATATTAAACTTCCGGTTTACATTTTTTTTAGTTCTAGAATTTCCTTTATCTTTTAACGTTTAATTTTAAATAATGATAGATTCTCAGGAAGTCGCAGAGTTAGTACGAAGGGTTCTTACGTTCCAGTCGTCTATTATCCCCCCATGGTAGTGTCCTACAGAAAGGTAGTAAAATACCCAAACGAGGAGAGTCACTGTGTTACAATCCACAGGCCTTATCTAGATCACACTGTTTTAAACACTCACTTGCACTGTGTGAGCACACTCTGTGTGCATGTGTGTGGTGTGTAGTTTGTGCCATTGTATTCCATGCCTACGTTGTGTGACCACCAGGACAATCAAGACACACAACTGTCCCATCACCTCAGACATCCCTCTCCCCCACTTAAATTAACAAAGCTGTTGACTTAGGAGTGTTGATCATGCAACCAGTCACTTTGCTGATCTCATTTGTCAGCTCTGAAGTCTTCTGAAAGAGCCTTTGGGTCTTCTAGGTATAGGATCATGTCATCAGCAAGTAGAAACAGGGGACTTCCTCTCCTCCTATTCAAATTCCTTTGATCTCCTTCTCTTGTCTGATAGCTCTGGCTGGGCTTTCAAGGGCTATGTAAGCAATTACTTTCTACCTTGAGAATCTAGAAATAGTTGTACTTTGAGCAGAATTTCCCCCTGTGGTGTATAGCTCTATGCTCTTCTTGAAAGCATGGTAGCTTGCTCTTGTGTGAATTCACGTTCTCATGGTTTTGTGTTCAAGCCATCTCTTAACTTCTTTGCGTCTGCCCCGTCCCCCGAAGAGTCCCTGTGTGTGCAGCGCAGCGTTCAATTCTTGTTGCTCAGAGGCACAGAGAAGGAGCAGCAGGAGCTCGCTCTCTGCCCATCATTCATTCACTCGGAATGGCTTCAGGGAGCTGGGGAGGGAGGGAGAGCTGCAGGTAACACCCTCGTATGCTTCAAAGATAGTTTTAGTTCTAGAAATTCATGTCCACTTAATGACCAAGCACATGAGGGTGAAAAGGACACAGAGGTGAAGCTCTGGCTGGAGGAGGTGGGGGGACACTTGGGGCCCAGGAAGAAGCAGAGCTCTCAGGCCTCCACCCCGAGAGGCTTGGAGCCTCCGGCAGCTCAGAGCTCTCTGGACACCTCGGGTTAATTTGCTGTCATAAAATCAGCATGAGCCCTGGCAAGGAGGCCTGAGCAGACCCTCAGGTAAGTAGTAATTCCGGCCGCTTTCTGCTCTCTGGCGTTCATCATCCTTAATGTCATTTAATTGTACAAACCTTCCCAGGATAAAGGAAGGAAATGCTCAGGTCATGTGCTCTTGAGGGCATGGCCGCCTCTGTATCTTGCTGAAAGTACCCACTATGTTACTAATTAAGAATGTGTGACTACTCAAAACTTTTGATCATCTTTCCTAAAGAAACCTGCAAACTAGTTGTACCAGGCCATCTGGTGTCCTGCGTGTCTTGAGAACAGAGAGATGAAGTGATTTTGTTCTGAACTCTCTTTTTCAAGTCTAATTAACAAACAACCCAGAAGATGGTGATGGTATCTTCCTCCAGAGCCAGGCAGGTTTGTTTACAATTTTGGAAGAGTGTATTCCTTGCAAGAAAAGGCAAGTACATTTATTGTCCATTATAAAATATTCGTGCTCCCTTATCTCTGGGTCTTTCTTCTGTAATGCAAACCACAAGGCACAAACAGCAACTGGGCTACTCTACCCTCTCTGTGGGAATAAGGGTGTTGTGGTTTGGACAAGAGGTGTCCCTTAAAAGCTTCTGTGGCAATGCAGGAATGTGTGCAGGTAAAATGAGTGGTTTGTGAGAGCTGTAGCCTAATTGGTCCATCTCAGTTTGAATGGACTGACAGGGTGCTACCTGCAGGAAGATGGTCACTGGGGCATGTCCTGGAAGGGCTCATCTTCCTGGAGACCTCTTCCCTTTCCTTGCTCACTCTTTCCTGGCTGCCGTGGATAAAGGAGCTTCCCCCCACCCCTTCTGCTGTGATGTTCTAACTCGGCTTGCGTCTAGAGCAATGGACCCGATTGACCGTGAAATAAAACTTTGAAACTGTGAACCAAAATAAATGTTTTCTCTCTAAGTTGCTCTTGTTGGGTGTTTTGGTCACAACAGTGAAAAGCTGATGGGACTCGGAGGGCTTGGGACATTGGTGTGGAACCTGACACTGGCTGTTGCAATGAAGTTCTTTGTTTGAAACAGGAGTTTTATTTGGCTTCTTTCAGCATTCATGAAGTTGTGGCTGAGTAATTGTTAGTTTGAAAATAAGATTAAATCTCAGGCCCTTAAAACTTCTTTATAGTGTGGCTTTGGGAAAAGAAATTGTAGAGATACACATTCTCATTCACAATTGATAGAGTCCTTCCTCTTGAATTTATAGGGGAGCAATGTTTATCATATTTACACAGCTCAGAATTCTATTTTTCTGGGACCTAGTAACCCTCTTAAAGGAATTACTATTAGTATCTAATGGTCCATTTCTATAACTTCTCTAATACTTGTATAAGCATATATACTGAACATGCTATAAACTTTTAAGCTTTTTAAAGTTACAGGTAACTGTACTGATAAAATTTAGAGCTACAGTCCTCTCATGATTGAATCGACATGTGGAATATGGAGTTCACCAGAAGGACAACCCTCTATCGCCCGTAAAGCCCAGAGGTTTATTGTCAGCTAAGTTTCCAATCAAGAATTTAGCCTCAAGAAAGTTATAAAAATTCATTAAAAAGAAAAATCAATATGGAAAACGTAGGAATTTCAAATTATAAGCAGTTAGTTGCAAAATTGTTCCCTAAACCCTACAGAAAATGCAAACACAGGGAATACCAAATCCTTCATGACGCATGTGCAGTCCCTTTTGTCGTGTAGATGACATTCACAGGCTGTGGAGATTAGGGCGTGGATAACTGTGGGGTCATTAGGTTGCCTACCACAGCCCTTCACTTGTGCCCTTTAACATTCACAGGCATCCAAAATGCAAACCACTTCACCTGGTCCTGGGGTCCATGAGGGCCAAAACCCATTATAGCGTCAAGTCTGAAATCTAACCAAAGTCACATCAGCTCAGAAGTCCCCATCTCATCATCTAAGTCACTTCATTTCAGTTGGGGCGAGGCTCTGGGTACAGTCCCCTGGGGGGCAGGGGCACATGTCCTCTCCATCACCTGTGAAATGAAGAATGTTGGACAGGCAGAGAATAATGGTACAGACATTCACACTCCTTAAAGGAGAAGCAGAGGGAAAGGCGTTACCAGGCCCAAACAATTCAGAAATTCAACTGGGAAACCTTCACGAGGGGTTGGAGATGAGTCCCTGTTGCTTAAGCACTCGGCCTCTGGGATCACACCTTTGTCCTCTGGGTTCATGGTTCTCCACTCAGAGATGTTCACCTCTTCATATTTTTGTATTGAATGAATTTCCTTTTGGTATTTATTTTTTATTTTCTTCCATGTGGTTGCAGAACATACCTGTCTTCCTCTGTTCATAGTCCCTTTGTGTGTGTGTGTGTGTGTGTGTTTTAAAGAGAGAAGAACAGTGAGAGAGAGAGAGAGAGAGAATCAATTTTATTTAGTTTTTCATCTGGCATTTGTTGCTCTGGCACTTAGTTCTGTACGTGGTGCTGGGGTTTGGACCTGTGTCCTCGTGCATGCCAGGCAAGTGCTGTAACTGCTGAGCCACTGCTCCCGCCCCTCCTTTCTGTTAAATAGATATTTTCTTGTGGTCCACTTTGATCCCCTCCCTTCTTGTTTTTACGATACTGTCTTCAGTTCTTTTCTCAGTCATCATCCTGGGTTCACAATTAACCTGATCTAGAGCGATGTGCTCTGGGTCAACGGGGGCTGTGTTCAACAGTATGCGGAGAGCTCCCGCCTTTCTCTGTTGTGGTCTGATTTGCCTGACATCTGATTTACATGACATCTTTAGACCCGTGCACTTATCAGCAGTTTTTTTAAACATTTCTTTTTAAAGAGAGAAGCACAGAGAGCGAGAAAGAGAATCAATTTTTATTGAGTTTTTCCCATGGCTTCCGTTGCTCTGACACTTAGTTGTGCACATGGGTGCTGGGGTTTGAACCCGCATACTCGCACATGCATGGCAAGCGCCGTAACCACCGAGCCACTGCTCCAGCCCCATCAGCACAGTTTTATGAATACTGTTTGGTGCACCTTTTAAAATCAAGCAGAAGCAAAGAGTTAAAGTGAAAAGACTTAAATTTTGTCCTTCTTTCCATGTGAGCTCACCTCTGCTGGTCCTCCTCCTCTCTTTGTGCATCTTCCACTTACTGCCTATCCTGCCTTTCATTTCAGAGTGAAGGATTCTCCTATTTCTTGTGGAGCATGTCTGCTGGTGAGGAGTTCTCCCAGTTTTTCTTAATCCGGGATACCCCAGTTTCGCTTTTGCATTTGAAGGAGAGCTGGGCTGGGTGTACAGTCACCTCATCCCACCTCTGGAGCCTCTGTTTCTAATGAGAAGTCTCCTGGGTGGGAGGGCACGTTTTCCTCCTGCCGTTTTTAATATTTTCTCTTTGTTTCTGGCAGATTTGACTACAAGGTTTGTGAATAAGGGTTTTTGTTTGTTCATTTGTTTATCCTACTTCAAGTACAGTACGTTTACCAGGTGTCCAGATTCATATTTTTTTGGCATCAAATGTCTGAAACTTGGTCCTTATTTCTTGAGATATTATTTCTGTCTTCTGCTGTCCTCTGACTCTCATTACACGTTGTCGGTGTGCTTGAATTCATTCCACAGGTCTGGGGCGGCTCCGTGTACTTTTCTTTTCTCATTTTTTAAACTTCCTGTTCCTCAGACTGGCTAGTCATGGATCAGTTGTCAAGTTAGTTAATCCTCTCTTCTGACGTTTTGAATCTGTTGTGAATTTTTTTTTCAGTTATTACGATTTTCAACTCTACAATTTTTACTTGGTTGTTTTGATAGTTTCTATTTTTTCAATGATATCTTCTACTTGATGAAATTAAATGCTCAGACATGTCTTTAATATTTTCTACACATTTTTCTTTAATTCATGAACCATGATTTTATTAGCAGGTTTTAAGTCTTTGTTTAGTAAGTCCAATATTTAGACATTTTCAGGGATTTTTTTTATTGACTGGACGTTTTTTCTATTTGTTTGTCTTATTTCCTATTTCTTTGCACATACCATGATCTTTTTGTTGAGAATTGAATTTATATTTACTCAGTTTTGTTGAAAACTGAATTACATTGATTCCAAGTCATATGACAAGTCCCAGATTCCAATCTTCTCCCATCCTCTATTCTGTAAGCCTTTTGTTTGTTTGTGACTTTTGTTTAACAAATTTCCTGGGTTGAGTCTGTTTGCCCTTTGTTTTGTAATTTGCAGCTGTGGATGTCTCTGCTTGGTTAGTCTGTGGTCAACTAATGTATGGAATCAATGAGACTGTTGAAGACTTTGCAAAGGAGCTCTGTGTACAGCTGGTAAGACATGCCTTTAATACACTTACAAGCAGTTGACAGATCTGCCTTGGCTTCTACTTCCTGTTTACACAGTCAGGTGGAGTTGAGAGGTTAGGATCTTTGCAGCTCCTTACTGGCCTATGCTCAGTCCTATGTGTGTGCCTGACCTTTACTTTTCCAAGAATATGGTTGGAGCATTTTTTTCTTTATGTGTTGCTGGGGATTGAAGTATTGAGGTTTTTAAAAGTTCTCTCTGAACACCTTTCCCAGCCCTTTTCTGAGTGTTTGATCAGCATCTTGGTAGTTCCAACCGGAACCGCTACCTTGGGCAGCTGCAATGTTAAGCAATTGCTGCTAATTGTTCTGCGTAAGTGCCTGCCTGCAGAGTGAGCTGAGTTGAGGGCAACACAGAGAAGCTCTGAGAATGAGCTGCAGGGGTTAACATTCATGTCTAATAGAAACAGTGCTCTGGGATGAGATATTTGGGAAACTCCAAACATGTTCTGCTCCCACCCCCTGGAGGCCAGGCTGCTGGCTTTCACAGCTCTCTTGGTTGAGCTGTTAGCTCTCAAGGATACCACAGATCCAGGGAGAAAGGACAGGGATAAGCCATGTTAAGACAGCACAGCAGCTGCTTCTCCTATCGACAATCAGTCATTTTTCTTGAATAATGCTCCTTGGATCATTGCAAGCCTTTGGTTAATTCTCAGCATCCTGAGAAAGCCAACTCTGACCATATTTGCAGGTGTTCTTGATTAATGGAGGAGTGCCTCTTCAGGGGTGCTTACTCCACCACTCAACGGTGCCTCCCCTTCCACCTTACTGAGTTTTACCCACCAGGCAGGTCATACTTATGATGGCAATCCTATTAGGACATTTCTAGTCTCTCCTGTAGTCCCAGGACACCTCGGTTGGTCACACTGCTTGCTACTCGCCTGTTTCTCATCCGTCTCTGCTATCTGGGTGCAGAGATAACGCCCTCTCTCTCACCCCCAGTGCTTAGCTAGAGGCCTGACACACTGGAAACCACTGCTGTTGAATGAATGAATGTCTTTGATCTGTTATTAAAATACACCAGCTGAAACAACCAATTAAATATTTAACCAATGTAATTCTGCTTATCTGTTTCAGTCTGAAGTCTTTAGGGTGATTTGTTTAGGATATATTTCATATTTTTCCAGAACGCAGATATCCTTCACAACATGATAAATATTTATCTGTCTTTCCAGGCTTGATAGAAAATTCACTTGACTCTAACGATTTTTAATTTTTTCCTTTCTTCTCTCTTCTCCCTTTTGTCCACCCTGACACAGGAATTACCAAGATCAGATATGAAGGGAGACAGTACCATGAAGACAGTCTTAGGAGTAGTGCCTGTGGATGAGGACAGGGGAAAATCATTCTCTTTCCTTGGTGATGAGGGGGTGGCATTTACAGGCTGATTGCATGAATATGAGGTTCATGATTTTCTTTTTAATTCTAGCACCAACAGCAGAGTTCCTTCTGCAGAGATCCTTGCTTGTGGAGCTAAGGACAATGAGAAATGAGTGTAGCTGCTAATTAGACCTTTGAACGAGCAGAGTGGGGAAATGAACCATATGAAGAGCAGCCCTGCCTCCGCTCTATGTGACAATCCAGACTTCTAAACTGCAAAGGCCACACAACACTGTTATTCTCTTCATATGTTTTGATCTGGCAGTCTTGTCAGGCCAGTGAAAATATTGGGCAAATCAAGTTAAAAAAATGAATCACCAGGGGCTGGGGTGGTGGCTCAGCAGTTGGAGCACTTGTCTGGCAAGCTTGAGGACCTGGGTTCAAAGCCCAGCACCACACACACAACTAAGTGTCAGAGAAACAAAGGCCAGATGGAAAGACAAATAAAATTGATGCTCTCTTTTCTCTCTCCCCCAATTTCTCTCTTAAAAAAAGAATCAACAACAAATCACCCCATTCTTTAATGAGCTAAAACCTATTGACAATGAGGCTGGAGCAGTGGCTCGGTGGTTACGGCGCTTGCCTGGCATGCACAAGTACACGGGTTCAAACCCCAGTAACCCATGTACACAGCTAAGTGTCAGAGCAACGAAAGCCATGTGAAAAACTCAATAAAAATTGATCCTCTCTGTCTCTCTCTCTCTGTCACTGTCCTTCTCTCAAAAAAAAAAAAAAACCTATTGATAAATATCTGGATGTGGAATCTTCTATGTCTAGTGTGATATGTAACAAATTCATAAAAGAGTGGCATTGACATCTTAATTAACTGTATCCTTTCTCTTTCATGCTTTTCTTTGTCATCAAAATGGTTGGGATCTTTGTTCTGTTATCACTCCGCCACAAACGTGGTCAAACTGCATTTATACCTGAAGATTAGCATCAAGTCCCACATGAAGAGGCAAAAGGACAGATATATTCTCTTCCGCACGTCATTCATCTGGAAAATGACTTGTACAGCTAAGGAGGGAACACCAGTGTACAGTCAGCTGGGAAAGAAGGTTTGTGGCACAGGTGACCTTCATGTTAATTAGCTCGGGGGAATCTTCTGCTGCTGTTTGCTGGACATTGGAGGGAACCATGTTACCTCTTCATCCACGCGTGGATATTGACAAAGTAAGTTGAGGCTGATCCTAGTCCAGGGTCTCCCCACCTTACATTGGGGAAATCTCATAGTGATTTATTTCTTTTTATTTGCCATTCAAATTATAAACATGATTAGAACCTGACTTCCTCTTATGTTAATATAAAGTGCCTCCAATTTTTACTTTCAGGACAATTCATACAATCGTGTGAAGAAATTACTTTCTAAATCACCCTCTTTCTCCCCTTGCCCCTTAATATTGATTGACAGGTTTGCTCCACGTGATTTCTTTGCTCACTTAGGGACACATCTGCTCTTGCTGTAGTAGCACCATGGCTCAGACTGGACCTAGATTTTGTGCCAAGTCCAGACAGACACATTTCCTGAAGAAAAAGAGAATCCTGCAAACTGCGGCTTTGGTTGTAAAGCTTCCCGCGTCTTGGCTATGGGGGGCAGGAAATGATCATTTTGCGTATGTTTTTAGTTCCGTTTTCAACCTAGCGGAGCAGTGTTCCACTGCGCTTCGAGAGCGGTTTGGCATGGATGCCCCCTGAGGAGCGGCAGGAAGCACAAGGGTTCTGCTCCCAGGTCCCCAGGGCAAATGAGGAAGACTGTCCCTCACGCTCTCCCTCAGCTGCCCTGTGGCACACCTGTGACTTCACAGACTATTTGCAAAATGCCAGCAGGAGCCAAAGCCAGGCCGTCCCTGGGGCCAGGGGCCAGGGCAGAGGCGGAGGCTTGCAGCTGCCCGTGCCCACCCTCCCGTGTGAACACCCATCTGCGTCCCGCAAGACTGAGCTCCAGCAGCGGGGCCTGCCCAGCGTCCTGACGACCACACGCAGAGCAGGTGGTGTTGACAGATGGACATCCGCTGTCACCCAGCGGCCACCCAGGCAGGACACTGACACTATGAAATCTGAAGGGGTGTCCTGAAGGCCTTATACACTTCTCCAGCTCTCGGGCTGAGACAGGGATTCCAACCAGAAGTTACCTATTGTTTCGGGATCCAGGGCCAGAGGAAATTTCCCTTCTGCTCTGTTCTTCTGGACGCATCAGCTTGCTCTCTAAGCTGTGCCACATTACACCCAGCGTCACTGCTTGCAAATGACCTCTTCCGTGTGCTGTGTGATATCCTAAAAAAGAAGAAAAAAAAAACTTCCAGAAAAATAGCTCATCACCTAGCTATAATTCACTCTCTATGAGATGGATCCCCATTTCCACAACATGCAATTTATTTAATAAAAATTGGGGCATGCATATTTTCTTCACTAAAATAATTACGAATTAAAATGAGTTTTCAGTGTTTTATTTATTGTTACCTTTAAAAGTTACCATCATTAATATTGTATTGCTCCAGCTTCTAATTTTAGTCATGGCTTGATTAAATAAAATGCTTGTCAGGTAAATTACTCAATTTTTATATCCATCAGTTACTTTTATGATCAGTTTCTGATCTTATAAGCAGGCTATGGGAATCACAGCCTTTTAACAGTTGATGGGTCTTCTGAAAACACTGAAATTCAGACTATGAATCTTTGGAATTTCAAAACAGGAATGCGGATTCTTAAAGTCCTGGAAGAGTTAACCAGTCTCCCTTCAGCAACTTAATTCTAGGGGAGGACTTTAAAAACTGGAGAATAAAAAGAATTTGGTGTATAGACAGAGGTAAGTTGGAAGAATCATCTAAGTGGAGACTGTCCAAGGCAAAACAATGGTTCACAAGATGCCTCAGTGAAAGATCCGGAAATCGGGGCAAGAGCTGGCTCAGTGGTTGGAGCACTTGCCTGGCATGTGTGAGGACCCAGGTTCAAATCCCAGCACCACATACACAACTCAGTGTCAGAAAAAGATGAAAAAAATAAATAGAATTGATCCTCTCTCCCTCCCTCTCCCTCTCTCTCCCACTCTCTCTTTAAAAATAAAATCGATCGATCGATCAATCAATCAATCAATCCCAGCCACGCGAGCCCTGACTTTGGGATTTGCTTCCGTGCCTGACTCCCCAGCGTCATCGGCTTTCCTTGCCTGCCTGGGTGCTTATGAGCGCCCTCCCTCTTCCCTGCCTGCTTTCCTCTTCCTCTGCTCTTCCTAACCCGCCGTGCCTCGGTTGAGGAGAGAGTGTGAAATGCGTGCCAAGCTCATGTTGGCCATGGGCGCAGTAGCGCAAAGAGCACTTGGTGTAAGAGCAATGCTGTCTGGTTCCCGCTCTGGCGCTCCGAGCTGTGTGGCCTCAGGAAGGTCCCTTGCTTTCTCTGAGCTTCACTTTTCCCTGAAGCCATTGACTGTGCAGCAATAGTGTGGAGGGCACGTGAATGGACGCAGCCAGCGCGTTGCACGAAGCCTGTGAGCACCATCGGAGGCAGCTGCAGCTGCGGCGCTTTATGCTGAAGCGTCGCTGAGATGGGTCGAGGCTCGCACACGCTGCAGAGAGGGTGGCCGCGGTCAGTCTCCGGCTGTGGTGGACCCGGGATTTTGGCCATCTGTGCTCTTCGGGAGTCACATCGTATATTAAGTTTTCAGTACCCGTTGATTACAAACGAAATGATAGAGACGATGGCTATCTGGAAGGAAAGAAACCAGCTTCTATGTCAACAGCTTCGCGGGAAAGAGAAAGAAAAGGGAAGACAACTGCTAAGGAGCCTCTCTGAGCTCTGGCAGGAAATGCAAACAGAGGCTTTCCCCACTTGCCCGCTGTCCTTGACTCAAGAGGAGCCCGAAAGGTCAAGTTTCCCAAGAGAGGAGGCCTCTGCCTTGACCACGGCTGCTCTTAGTTCCCGGCAATGATCAGCGGTCTGAGGCTCCACTGCCCGGCCTCCACTCCAGACCTTCCCTCTGCCCAAACGCTCAACTTCCCACAGCCTGCTCCTCATTAAAAAGCCCTCAAGGGATCCCTCTTTTGGACCCCTTCCTGTTTGGGAATTCCGCTTCCTTTCCATTACTCTAAATCCGGTTACTCTGTCTGATCCTGTGTCCGTGGATTTCATTCTTCAAATTTACAAAACAGAACCCACCCAGCCATGCTCTGTGTTACTCCACTAAGGTTTCTAAAGACCTGAATGTTCTCAACTCATGAACAAGTGACAGGTCAGACCACACCCCAAGCTCTGGGAAGTTACTGTCCTCATGGACTTCAAAGGCTGCCTGGCAACACTGATGGTTCTGTTTTGATTATTTGCAGAAAATAGTGTTTTGTTGCATTGTTCTTGTTCTAGCGTGATCCCTCCCCCACGTAGAGCATGTCCAGTCACCTGCCAACCGTCACCGTCATGCGCCTCTGGACTGCCCTGATGCACGAGATGCCTAGAGTCCATTAAGCACCAGGTGGTCATGGAAATAAGACCCTCTGTGCCGCAGCCTCCAACTTCTACCAAGGCCCCCAGACAGACCCTCTGGAGAGTTTCCCTGACTACCACGGCCAACACCCACCGTCAGCATGAAGAAGCCAAAATGGTCATTGCTCTTTCACCCCAAAGGCAGTCAAGGGCCTCTTCAGAGGGAAATTGAGGCAGGAGATAGATCATCTGTAGGCAGGTGAAAATGAGAACCTTGGAGAATGGGATCCCACCACCCCAGACTAAAACCCTAGGCCAAAAGCTTTCTGTCGTTGGCTGCCTGAATGGAAGGCCCCACTCACGGGTAGGTGACCAGCTCTCTTCTTGGCAGGCACATCCTAACCAAATTCAGCCTCAGTTCATTTTAAACACCCACCTCAGCCCCACACTCCTTTACCTTCCCCTCTAACACCCCTCTCCTCCCTGAGGTGTCAGCCACAGTGTGGGACATCGCCAAGCTCAATGTGACCACAAACCATCACTCCTGTTAAAGTTTCCCTACAAGACCCTGCCCCCTATCACCTCTCTGGCTGCTTCGATTATAACCACGGAATCTCCTTCCTAGGCAGAATTAATACTGTTTGTTTACCCACTAACTGAAAAAAAATTTGATATCATCGACCCACCCAACTCATTATATCCGTTTAGAGTCTGGAATGATGGATATGGAAAATTACCAGAAATTTCTCATGTGAGGCAGAGAGAAACACTCTACTCACTGTTTTGAGATCTACTGACTTGGGCCCTTATCAGAAAAATCACACACTGCTGAAACTCCTATTTTAAATAGAAAACTCTCACCTTGGCTCCCCCCACCTCATTCCCTCTATATCTACCCCAGGCTGTACGTGGCACATGGGTCCCAGACTCCAGTGAGCCCTCTGCAGGTTTCTCCCAAACACACCCGTGTTCTGTTGAGCTGCTGCTCTCTCCTCTCTTTATTTCCCCTTCATTCACCTCTTTCCTTATAGCTCACACCTTTCTAAAAAAAAAAAAGGAGAGAGAGAGGGAGAGAAAATCAATTATTTATTTATTTCTGATCAGGCCTTTGTTTCTCTGACACTTAGTTGTGTACATGGTGCTGGGGTTTGAACCTGGGTCCTTGCACATGCCAGGCAAGTGCTCCAACAGCTGAGCCACCGCTCCAGCCCCTGCTCATACCATTTTAAAGAAGAAGTATGTCATTACTTCTGACATTTCTGACTTCTTTGAAAATGTACTGTATCATCTTATTTTTGTGCCATGAAAGAAAAATATGGATTTTGTGTTTCCTAGTGCTAATTTGCTGAGTTATACACTTTCAGACATTTTCATTCAAAACTGGAATTTTTAGAAACAGTTTAAAAGACAAAGAAAATAGAACTAGCTAAGAAAACCCTATGCCGCTCCTGACCTAGGTTACCATAACAGAAAGGATATATGAGACTGGAGCTTAACGCATCTCAACTTCCAAACTCATAAAATTGCAATATCACAGGGTCAGCAGCCTGAGAGCACTGAGCAGCCAAGGGGTTAAGCAAGATTCCTATTTTATGGCCCCTTGAATCCTAAGCAATGTTGTGCATTGAGCGTTACGAGGGCATTCACTCTTCACAACGCCTAAGTAAGATTTTGAAACCTGCTAACATCCCAAGAGCAAGAAATGCACGCGAGCGTCCGCTAGTCACAGAAGGAAGAGCAGATGCATTAAGATCAGCCACCACTTGGAAAATACACCTGTGCATGCTCACAGGACTGCACACGAGGCCAAGGGCTGCAGGGGAGCTTTAGGCTGACTTTTATGAATCGCAAATTGAGCTCTAGATTATTTGATAGATTTTTAAAATTTTTTTTATTAATTCAACATAGTCTTACGTATTAGAGGGAGTTATTGTTACATAGTCACACATACGTGGATGTTGACAAGTGAGACAGTAAGTTAAGGCCAATCCATCCATTCCTCAAACTCATGTCTCCTCCGTAATCCCCCCAGACTATAGTTTGAAATGAACGTATACATGTATAATAATTATTGACATTTCTGAGTTTCTCTGCCTGTCTCTGTATAGCTAGGCTTCTAATGGGTGTTGAGTATTCCCAGTTGTATTGATAATTCCCCCTGTATCCCTCCCTCCCTTCCCTGCCTCCCTCCCTTCTCCCCCATCTTCACAGGTATGGTCCCCCAGCTTATGTGAAATTTCAACTCTGGTGAGTTTATTACTTAAACTCAGCTGACTATCATCCTGTCTTAGGTTTTACACTAACTTCCACATACGAGAGAAAGCATTTGGCCCTTACGTCTCTGAGTTTGGGATATTTCACTCAGAGTAATTTTTTTCCATTTCCATTCATTTGGCAACAAAGGGCATGGTATTGTTCTAATAGTGGAATAGAGCTCCATTATGTATTTATACCACGGTTTTTGAATCTATTCATCTGGTGAGGGGCATCTGGATTGGTTCCATAGTTTAGCCATTATAAACTGAGCTGCTATAAATCTTAATGTAGCTGTGTCTCTGTAGTATGCCCATTCTAGCTCTTTTGGGAAAATACCCAGGAGTGTGATAGCTCGGTTATAAGTTGGTTCAATCCTTAGTTTTGTTTGTTTGTTTGTTTTTTGTTTTAGAGAGAGAGAGAGAGAGAGAGAGGGAAACAATTTTTATTTAGTTTTTCATATGGCCTTGGTTGCTCCAAGACTTTGTTGTGTACGTGATGTGGGTTCAAATTCGGGTACTCGTGTTGCAGGGCAAGCATCATAACCCCTGAGCCACCACTTCTGCTCCCCATCCCTAGTTTTTTGAGGAGTCTCCACACTGCTTTCCAGAGTGGCTGTACAAGTTTGCAGTCCCACCACCAATGTGACAGTGTTCCTCTTTTCCCACAGCCCCTCCAGCATCTGTCATTGTTCGTATTCTTCATTTTGCCACTCTGACTGGAGTGAGGTGGAATCTCAGTGAAGTTTGGTTTGTATTTCTCTGATTGCTAGGGATGAAGAACATTTCCTCACATGTTTATTGGCTTTCTGGACTTCCTCTATAGAGAAGTTTCCATTTAGGTCCCTCGCCCATTTATTGATTGGATTGTTTTGGTGTTCGGTTTTTTTGAGTTCTTTGTATATTGTGGATATTAGTCCCCTGTCGGAGGCATAGCATGCAATGATTTTCTCCCATTCTGTAGATTCTCTCTTGATGCTCTTTAGCCGAGCAGAAGCTTTTCGGTTTAATGGCATCCCACTCATTGATTCCTGACTTAAATTCTGGAGCTATGGGAGTCTTGTTGAGGAAGGAAATGCCAGCACTCGTGTCGTGGAATGTCGAACCTATTTTTTCTCCTAGCAATTGTATAGTTGCTGGTTTGATTCCTAATTCTTTGATTCATTTCAATTTGATTTTTGTGTGGGTGAGAGAGCGGGATCTAATTTCAGTTGTCTGCATATGGCTGTCCAGTTCGTGCAGCACCATTTGTTGAACGGGCTGTCTTTCCTTCACATTATATTTTTGCCCCGTTCGTCAAATATCAGATGGTTAAAGACCTGTGGATTTGTCTCAGTATCTTCTATGCTGTTCCACTGGTCTTCATATCTGTTTTGATACCAATACCTTGCTATTTTTGTTACTATAGCCCTATAGTATAATTTCAGGTCAGGTATTGTGATACCGCCTGCTTCCTCTTTCTTGCTTAGTAATGTTTTGGCTATTCTGGGTTTCCTGTTATTGCAAATGAATTTGAGAATTGCTTTTTCTATATCCATGAAGAATGTCATTGGTATCTTGATGGGGTTTGCATTGAATCTGTACAGGGCTTTTAGCAAAATGGTCATTTTAATTATACTGATTCTGCCTAACCAAGAACATGGAGTTTTTCCATCTTCTCAGATCTTCTTCAATTTCTTTTTTTAATGCCTGATAGTTTGCATAGTAGAGGTCTTCCATATCCTTTGTTAGATTGATGCTCAGGTATTTTATTCTTTTTGAGGTTATTGTGAATGGGACAGACTTCCTGATTTTGTCTTTGGCAGAATTGGTGCTGAAGCATAGGAAAGCTATTGATTTATCAGTGTTGGTCTTGTAGCCAGCCACTTTGCTAAATTCCTTTATAAGCTCTAGTAGTCATCTGATAGAGCTTTTTGTGTCTTCTAGGTATAGGAGCATGTCATGAGCAAATAGAGATAACTTGACTTCCTCTTTTCCTCATCGAATTCCTTCGTTTTCCTTCTCTTGTCTGATAGCTCTGGCTAGAGTTTTGAGGACTATATTGAATAAGAGTGGTGAGAGTGGACAGCCTTGTCTTTTACCCTAACTCAGTGGGAATGCTTTCAGTCTTTCTCCATTAAGTATAATGTTGGCTATGGGTTTGTCATAAATGGCTCTTACAAAATTAAAGTATCCTCCTTTTATCCCTCTCTTCTCCAGAGTTTTGAGCATAATTGGGTGTTGAATTTTATCAGAGACCTTTTCTGCATCAATTGAGATGATCATATGGTTTTTCTCTTTAATTCTGTTTAAGTGGTGAATCACATTTATTGATATGCACAGGTTGAACCAGCCTTGTGTTCCAGGAATGAAGCCCACAAAATTCTAGCAAATCTCATCCAAAAACACACCTGAAAGAATTGTTGTTTTTTTTAATGTCAGTTTTCCATATAACCTGGGAACATCAAATATGTAGATACCTATTTAAGTTATATTTCTAAAATATAGTGTAGTCATCATTTCTTGGTTCAGAAAACCTTTTGTGGCTAGATCTAAGTCACCTATTTGGTTCTGCTTTAAAATAAAATTTTCAGTTTCCAATCTTGCAAGATTCCTCAAGATCATCCGCTCCGCATGCTTTACGGATTCCAGCTTTACCGTTTGTTCTTTGCATTTCCTGCCAGTGTATACTTACTGGAGTGGTAAACTATTAGAGCTTTTTCTTATTCTGCATTGGAAAGCATTGCGGGTATGCGTGTGAGGGGCTGGGATTCACACATACCTTTGTGAGTAGTTCCAAGTGCTCACTTTTTTGCTTTGTGAAAGGAAATGAACAACCGAATGTGCAGAAATAAGTGAAGTATGGGAAGAATAGTAAAATCCATCACCTTTTAAATGCAACACATGATACACACGTAACAAGTGTACATTCCAACTTTTCACAGCTGTAAATCAGACCTAAAGCTCATGAAAAATATCTAGGTGTGGGTCACTCTGTTTTAGATTTTGTGTGGCTAAAACACAGTGTTTTAATTAAGGAGCTCAAGCTAGCCTCCATTACTGACCAGGGAAGACACAAGAACAACATTGCTGAGACTCAAATGTGTTAAAACTGACCACAAAAATAATTGGGCTGTGAAATATGGATCAGAACAGCACAGAGGATAAAAGATTGGAATGAGGAATAAAACAAGAGCTACAAATTACTTAGCATAATTCTTAGTTAAAAACCCAAGCGTTTTGTAAAGTCATCCATTTTATTATCAGTTATTATTGATTCCATATTGGTGAAGTAAGGACAATACCTCTCAGTGGTGGTAGTAAGATTTGTGTTACGAGTTGAATGAGCGCATTTTCTTTTCTTTTATCTTTAAGTTGGTAGTGTGATGGATTACCATGATAGATTTGTTCATCTTAACCCCTCCCCCAGAAGTTCAGCTTAGGTACGTTGCATTAACTTTTGGCACCCAGTTTCAATTTGGTTGTATTTCACATAAAATTTTTGCTGCTGTATTTATAAATAAATGAAAGCAGTCTTTAGTTTTTCTTATATTGTTTGTTTGGGTATTATAGTATTTAATAAAATATATAGGGAAATTTTGTACTTTTTCCAGTATATGGAGGAGCTTATTTAAAAATGGAGGGGACTGGAGTGGTGGCTCAGCAGTTGTGGCACTTGCCTGGCATGTATGAGGATGCAGGTTAGAACCCTAGCACCACAGACACAAGAAAGTGTGAGAGCAACAAAAGCCACATGGAAAACTAAATAAAATTATTCTCTCTTTCTCTCTCTCTCTCAAAAACTAAAACTAAAAAAATAAAAATAAAAATGGAGGGGCTAGAGTGGCTCAGCAGTTATGGCACTTGCCTGGCATGCACAAGGAACTGAATTTGAACCCCAGCACCATATACACAAATGTCAGGGAAACAAAGGCCGGAAGTAAAAAATAAATAAATAAAATTGATTCTCTCTTTCTCACTCTCTCCTTTTCTCTCCCTTTAAAAACAATAGATTTTTTGATTGTGTAGCAAAATAATTTATACTAATTGTTCAAGTTCTTTGTTCTATAACTTTGGATTTTTTAAATTTCTTCTTGAGACACTTTTTAGTAAATTAGAATTTTATGGAAATTCACAAACTTTCTTTGTTTTCAAACATGTTGGCACAAATCTCTGAAAACAAGTCAGACATAAAAAATACCCACTTCAGGAAGCTCTCATGAGAATGAAATGAAATGAGAGGCGCCGTATACTATGGTCTTAGAGTGAGCCTAGGACATGTCGAATGTCAGCAGATGCCAGCTAGATTCGTAATCTGAGAAGGACGTGCGAACGTGGGGTTCTGGAGTTCTGAAGCATCAATAAAGCAAATTGCTGCCAACACAAACACTAGATCCTCAATCGTTCCCGACTCTTCAACCACCCCCAACGCTGGCAGTTCACTAGGTCCTCTTGTTAAACAACGAAACAGACAATTACCCAGCAAGAAGAGCGCTTTGATTATGAGGGCATTGTCATCAGCACAGAGCGTGGGGAGGGAGATCCCTTAGCAGGGCTGGAAATTCTTTACTTGTCTGCTTTTGAAATGCAGAATAAAAGTTCATCATCCCAGGGCTTCTCAGGGGACAAAGGATAGAACCTACACGCTTCGAAGGTCATTTCTGATAAACGGGAGTCTCACTAACGGACACTGATTGAGGTGTGTGAATTCCCAAGAAGCCTCCTCAGGGCTCCTGGAGAGGGTGCGTGGTGACAATGAAAGTCCTGTGCTCCATGACCTTCAGGGTCTGTTAGGCACCGTGATACCGGGGCTAAATCCAACTTCAAGCGCTCCTTACCTGGCCTTCCTTCCCCCCCCTTTGGGCTGAGTGTGACTTCCCTGCTAGAGTGGGCTCTAGTGTTCTTATTTCAGGTTTCAACACCGCTGAATAAACTTATCGTTAGCTATAGAAACTAGCAGCATTTAAAATATGCTTTGTCCCTACACTTGATGACACTTCTCCACAGCTGGAGTTTATTTCTCAGGGAAAAGCTTCAGATACAATTTTTTAAAATCCTCTTTTACTCATTAAAATCCTAGGCCACGGGCAGCTTTGGAAAATAGAAATTTGGGTTTTTGATGGAACATACACTTAGTGTTTATTAAATGTGACCTATTTGTCAATGAGTGAGGTGATAATGTGTGGCGTTACATTTGGATTTGCTTCCAGGCTTTGCACTTAGAAGCTCTGTCGCCTTGGGCAGATGACTCTCTGAACCTTTGTTTCCCGTATGCAACAAGGAGCTTCAACTGCACGCTCTGAGGACTAAATGGTCATTCCACGTGAAGCACTAAGCATGGATCCAGACTTAGGGTGCTTAAGAGCTTCAGCTGCAATTATCATATTATGTTTCTTAGGCTTTGGGTTCTAATATTAGATGCTCCTTGAATCCAGTATGAATTACTTAAGCTTCCCAGCATATGCCAAAAATTAGTTATGCTGGTTTATACTTTTTTTTTTATATCAGGGATTGAACCCAAGGGTGCTTAACCATTGAGTCACATCCCCAGACTTTTATTTTTCTATTTTGAGACAAGGCCTCCCTAAGTTGCCAAGACTGGTCTCAAACTTGTAATCCTCCTGTCTCAGCCTCCCGAGTCACTGGGATTACAAGTGTGCTCCACCAACGCAGCTGTTTTACTTTTTTCTTAAACAAGTAGACTTTGGACTTTGCATGCTCCTGAAGGTGAAGCCAGCCACTTGTGCCTCTCAAACACTTCATAGGAACTTGGCTGTGATCACCTGATTCATGGGTCTGAGAGCTGGCTCTAGAACCCTGGTATCCAACTCCAACCTTGTTATTTCCAAAGCACTTCTTTCCTGCACTGGAATACCTTTGCTTTTACCAGGGAGACATCAAAAAAAAATCATTTAAGGTTAAAATCTTGAAGATTCAACAGCCTCAATTCCCTTGGGAGTTCCCGTGCATTTCAGAATGCTTCTACAGGTACCGGTGACCCCCTGTTCAGGTCTGTAGATGTTACTGATCAATAACAAGTTGATTGCAGAACGTTAGTTGGCAAATGGTTAAAATCCTGAACCAGAGAATATTTGCTATAAACCCAAATATCAGAATTAGCTAGAATGAGTAAGCTCTGATTTACGAAGTCGACTGTAGGAAAAGTATAATCACACAACTCCACATGTGTTTAGAAGTCTGGATCATATTTTTGGCTCTGAGTACATGACGCACCAGTCCTTAGACGGCCCTCAGATGGCTCCAAGACCCCTATGAGCTGCTATGGTAAACCAATAATCCTCTGTGGTTAAATTCAAGAGACAACGCGTCTTTGTAAGTCGAGTTGTCCCACCGCTCTCACTTTCCTCTGGCAAGGAGAACTGACTCCAGAAACGGCAGCAGCAGCGACCCTGGCTTCTGTAAAATGACCCACGGCTGAGGATAAGGTGCTTTTTGCAGGAGAGGATCATCAAGATCTTCAGGGTCACAAGGTTCACCGGAAGTTCAACAAATGGCTTGCGGCTCTTCTCCGCGTCCTACCAATGAAGAACTGCTTTGCTCAATTTAATCACCACCGTTTGCCAAGGTCGTGTTGTATTGTCTAGTGTCTTCTCTCGTTAATTGGTGAGCTCATGAAATCAGAAAGAATGAATAGCCTTACCTCTATCCACACGACACTGCTAAGTGATCTTCAATGTTATGTATGCACAGCTATTCAGTTTTATCCAACCTATGTTCCAGACCTTATATAAACACCAGTGTGTATTTGATTGAGATTCCTCAATATCAGTTCACTAGAACAAATGCTTTCTGAGGGCCTCCCTTTAGGTCATTTTCAGGGAAGGTTGTCATGAATAAAACACAGTCTTGTCCTAAGTTGCTCGATTCTCTACCTTGTGAGGTCGGTAAAATAACCATTCTACCTTTCTACGGCAGAGCCTGTCTTATGCACATTACGTCATCTAATTCCCACAATATGTGATGTGCTGGGCATAACTGTACCTAATGTACCAGTAAAGAACCTGAGACAAGAGAAGTTAGATGACTTACCGAGGGTCAGACCTCTGGGGGATACCGGAAGTGAGTCTGAAGTCACTCTGTCTTCCTGTGATATCTTGCTCCTATGTAGACATAAAACACGTGAGCACAGGATCATAATCCAAGAAAGAAGATTGCAAATTCGGTAAGATTTCAAGTCAATTACTGTGAGATTTCAGAGAGGAGAAGATGACCTGGGAAGCCAAGTGATTAGGACCACTTTCCCGACGTGTGGCACTTAGTCAGAATCCTGAGGGACAGGCAGGTTGGGGTCATCCTGGAATAGAAAGCATTTGAGGAGGTTGGATCACTTGGGCATTGGGGAAAAGGGAGACACCTCTGGGAGAGGTGACCATCCTGGGGAGCAGAAGCATGAAGCCCAGGGGAGAGGAGGTTGAAGGAGTAGATTGGGAGTGTTTGATACCTGGATGAGGGGTTTGGACTTAACTTCAGGCACAGAAGAGAGCTCCAGAAGGATTCCAACAGGGAAAATGGCATGGCCACAGCTGTGTTTCTCGCAGATTAATCTAGTAGTGCGTGGGCTCTGGAAAGCATGGACAAGTCACCGATAATGAACTTGCTGAGAAAGAAATCAGGAAAACAATTCCATTCATGATAGTCAGAAAAAAATAAATACCTGCGAATAAATCTAACCAAAGAGGGGAAAGACCTCTGGAAATTCTAGAACATTGAAAAAAAAATTGACCTTAGAAGATAGAAAGACCTCCCATGGTCTTAGGCAGAATTATTATTGTCAAAATGGCCATTCTTTTACCAAGAATGATCTACAGATTCTTTTTCATTTTTTTTTAAGAGAGAAGGACAGTGAGAGAGAGAGAGAGAGAGAGAGAGAGAGAGAGAGAGAGAATCATTTTTTATTGAGTTTTTCACATGGCTTTTGTTGCTCCGACACTTAGTTGTGTACGTGGGTGCTGGGGTTTGAACCCTTGTACTTGAGCATGCCGGGCAAGTGCCGTAACCGCCGAGCCACCGCTCCTGCCCCTGATCTACAGGTTCAATCCCCATCAAAATACCACTGAGGAGCTGGGCTCTGGCTCAGCGGTGGAGCGCTTGCCTGGCATGTGTGAGGACCAGCGTTTGCAACCCAGCACCACCTACACAACTGCGTGTCAGAAAAACAAAAGCCAGATGAAAAATAAATACTTTCTCTTTCTCCCTCCTTAAAAAAAATTGACATTCTTCACATAACTAGAAAAAACCCCCCCAAAACAAACCTCTTAAATTCCTGTAGCAGAATTAAGAAGCAGAATAGCGACAGCAGCCCTGAGGAGAGGGTGCGGCTGCGGGCCACTCGGTGTCTGACCTCAAGGTGGACGACAGAGCTGCCGTAACCTAGACGACGTGACGTCGGCTTAAGAGTTTTGTACACCTTGCCTTTCGCCTCTTCGCGTGATCAATGTTCCTGTGCTACTTGTGCACCACGAGACACAAAGCAGCTCCGTTTCTGCAAATCGGTGCTTTCTTCTGCTCTGCTTCACTGCTGCTCTATTCTTTTCCTTCACCTCTTTCTACCAGGCGTGGTAGTGCATGCCTCTAATTCCAGTGACTTGGGAGGTTGAGGCAGGAGGATCACAAGTTTGACGCCAGCCTGGGCAACTTTAGTGAGATGCTGTGTCAAAATAAAATAAAAAGGGCTGGGGTGTCATTCGGTGGTAGAGGGCCCCTGGGTTCACTTCCCAGTAAAACACATACAC